>VWPU01018072.1:0-179704 GCA_013398955.1 Callaeas wilsoni | reverse complement strand
CGCCCCCGCCCCCTCCGCGCGCTGCGCGCGGCTCCGGGGAGCGCCGGGAAGGGCCGGCCCGGCGCGCGCCGCCCGCACCGCACCGCGGAGGGGAGAGAGCGGGAAGAGTGAGAGCCGCGCACCCCGCGCACCGAGCGGCGGAGCTTTTCCCAGGTGAGTGGCTGGGGTGGGATGGCCTTCTGCCGCGCCGGGGCTCCCGAACGTGGGAAGCGCCCGCCTCGCCGGCCGCGTCCCCGCCGGTGCGTATCGCCCCTTTGTTGTGTGGGCCGAGCGCGAGTCCCGCTGCGGGGCCCTGCCCGGGCAGGGCTGCGGGCGGGAGGCGGAGTGGCTGCGTGGAGGTGAGTCCCGGGGAAGGGCCGGGGCCGGGGTGTCTGCAGACGGGACAGCCGCATTCCGAGCGATTTTAAACTTTGCTCATGGCCGCACGCCCGTGCCTTGGCCGGGCGGCGCCGGTCACGTCTCTGCTGACGGACGCCCGCAGCCTCCGGGGCGGCGCGGCGGCTGCTAGCGGCCACCGGGCGGCTCTTTTGTGTGGCGCTGTGCGGTACGCTCCGCTCCCGGCGGCCCTCCCTCCCCGTTCCCCTCTTGGCGGCCGGCGCTGCCCCGCTCCCCTCGGTCGGGGCTGTCAGGGCGGGCGCGAGGCGGGGCCGTGGGGCAGCGGCCGGAGCACGCGCTGCTCCTCCGCGGGCGGTCCTCGGCCCCGCGCAGCCCCCGCTCCCGCGCGCGGGTGAGTAGGCGCTCCCTCCCTCCCTCTCTCCCTCTCTCTCTCTCTCTCTCCCCCCCTCCCTTCCGCGGGGCGCGGCGCGAGCCGGGAGCGGGCGCCGCTCCGCACACCCGGCTCGCTGCGGGCCCCTCTGTCCGCGGCTTTGTGCGTGTCCCGTCCTTTTAAAGAGAAACAAGCAGCTGCATCGCTGGGCCGAGTTGTTGAAATTTGTCCCTTTGTGTATATTACAATATCCTCCATTTTTCTGCCCTCTAAACAACAAGCCTTTCGCCATCTTGGGCAAATTCTTATTCCAAAGTCTGACCGTCTCTTTTAGGAGGGAATGAGTAGAAAACCTGAAAGCGCTTCTGGATAAGCATCAAAGTTTTAAGAAATGTTACAGGGACAGATAGTGACGTCATGTAAAGTTTAAGGGGATTTTTCTCCAAGACACTGTGCTTTCCCCTGGAATTCCTGATCTAGCGTGTTGTAAACCTCACTTTAAAGAGAAAGGTTCCTAGTTGAGCGTGCACGTACAAGGAACATTGTGAATATGCTTCTTTATCTGGTGTCTGGTTTCATATCAGGAAAACAATCATGCTTTTGGGTTATCCCCCTCCCCTTTTTTTTTTTTCCTGCCCTGGCCTTAGTATTTAATGTGTAATGCTTAACTGTTGGGTTACTTAAAAAACCATTCTGAAGTTACTATGTTAAATAACAAATTATCTGGAGATCTGCATTGTTTTTGTTTATGGCAAGTAGTAATCTGATGTGAAATTTACATGAAACACTCGGTACATGATCTTCCCTGAGAAATAAACAATGTCTTCTTGGCATGAGGAACATGGAAATACAGACCTCCATTTTTAAATTACAGACTTGGAGGTATGTTTGGAAGCAACAAACTTATTAAGGTATGTTATTAAAAGGTTCCATCTGGAAAGTACCTATAAATAATACATGTAGTTTAGGTTATGTTCCAGGTACTGTATAATGTGTGTGGCTAAACGTAGTAACTGTACTAAACTCATTGAAAGAACCAACCCTACAACAACCCCTTACCCAAAACCCAACAACAAATCTCTTTTCCTCTGGCTACAAGTTTTGCATCAGCTGTTGTGAAAGGGAGAACAATAAAAAGTACTATTCTGTTAATTTGGTTCTCAGTTGCTTTTTTTTTTTAATCTCATGAAAGTTTTTCTGATCACATGACTTAGTGAAACATGGTGTAATTGATAAGGAATAATTGTTTTAGGTAAAGTTTTGTTTTTCCGTTCTTCTTTCTATGCTTGTTTGACTTGCTGCATATTTAAAGTCACACTATGGAGAACATGAAACTACTTGCATTTAATTTGCATTTTCTTTCTCTCCAGGATTGGGAAAAATATTGACAACAGTTCATGTAGAAAGTAATAGGAATAGCTGTTTGTACATCAAGATTTTCTTTCTATCGCAGTCAGTATTGAATGCTGTACTTAAAGCAGCCTTAAGGTTATGTTAGAACAAATGTCAGATGCTTACTTTATTTTTCTTTCCTCAATGCATCAGAAAGTGTGGTTGGATTCGCTATCTGCGTGAATGCTGAGTAAATGAAAACATTTAAATAGTTGAAAGCGTGTACAGCAGGTGATTCTAAATTATAAATGCAGTGAAGGTCTAGAAGATTGGATAGGTTATAAATGGTGAGCAACAGAGGAAAAGTAGTTTCTGAAAATGACAGTGTAGCTTTGACACCTCATAATAAACTACATAGATGTTTTTGTCAAAATGGTGCAAAATCAATAAACTGCATAATGTTAAGAAAATGGTAGCCAAGGTAATTTTTGTAAAGTATATGTAGAGAAAGCACTAGGAATTGTTAAGGAATCTTCAGCGTTCAAGAAATTCTGTGTTCGCTTCAAGCAGGCGATACTGGTTTAATCTTAGGTTGTACCAATTCCTGTAAGCAAGGGGAGTATTCATAGCAGGTTGTGATGAAGTTGTTCATAAACAGAACTCTCTGAAAAGTAAAAAATATTTCTTTAGAGGATCAGGTATTGATTCCTTTTCGTTCCTGGTTCAAAGTCTGTTCTGGATGGCACAGTATAAGGTTTTGTGACTATTGTGTATTGAAAATAAATTGGGATTGTGATACCAAGTGTTCTAGTTCCAGCCAGGACAGAGTTCATTCTTCCCGTAGCCAGGAGGGGCATGGCCAGGACCCGGTAGTTCTTAGCTCTGTTAAGTTGGGGGTGGGAAAGGCAGGCAAGGCACTCTGTTCCTTTTGGGGAGAGAAGGGCTCTCTTCCAAGTGAACCTGGGGTATTGTTGTTTCCGTGTGAATCTTTGGACTTTTTTGTAGTCTCTGTCATTGGTATCGTTGCTATTACTATTCGTTTTCTTATCTCGTTGCTGTTTCCGGTAAATTGTTCTTATCTCAACCCTTTACCTTTTGTGCCTCCAATTCTCCTCTGCATCCTGAAGAAGGGGAGGGAGCGAATGAGCAGCATGTGGTTTCAGTGGGAGCACTGAATTGGAGAATACAATTCCTAAACCATGACATACTGGTATTTCTCATCCAAATTATTTTCTTAAACTAAATTCCACTCGGCTGGATTCCTTACAGGTCTGTGTTCCCACAAAAAGGTAATTGTTTTTAAGATTATTATAGGTTGTCAATGCCATTGTAAAATTTTTTGAGTAGTGTGAGAAGAGAGATAACTAAATACATACTTTGTACCTTTTCGTGAAAAATACTTGATTTTCTTGAACATGTAATAAAATGTTTTGCATTTTCAAGAGATAAACTAGCAATATCTTTATATCATGGAGGAAAAGAGCATTGGTTAACCACTTTAGTATATCTGTTTAATCTTTGTATTGACCTTATGTTAAGAAGAAAGTTCTACAAGACTGACTTTTTTTGTCTTTTTTGGGAGACGCTTAAAATGCAAATAAGAAGGTAATAGAAGCCTCTTCTTATAGGTCCTGTTGCACTTTTTCATGTTTTCTTTGTTTGCATGTTTATTGTAGAACTGCAGTGTAAAAGAGCAGATGTTTTGCAAAACATCCTGTTGTGTAGCTTTTTCTTATGGGAGTGCATAACTGTTACTTCTGATGCATTGGTTTGACAGCTGGTTGATTTCATGAAACTGCTAAGAAGCCATTAGTGGTGTCATTGAATTCAAATAGAACAGTCCCTCCCAGCTTGAACTGCAGTTGTTAAGGTCTTTGTTGCTACTTTTCTGTTCCTGTGCGAGATGTGGAATATCAGAGTTGCAAATAAAATGAAGTTTGTGCACCCGGTCTCATATGCCAGAATGAGGGAAAGGAATACCTCACTGCTGTTATATTTCTATAGTTTTCTTATAATGACATTTTTGGGAATAGGAGATCCTGAATGTTGGGAGGTATAACCAACAGTGCAGTTTCCTACACCCTTCCTCCCGTGTTTCCCTCCGGCACGTTAAGGGTTTCACTGTATGAGCACTCTGTGTTCAAATCCCTTCGCTGTGATCTGTCTCCCGGACTATAATATATAGGTGTCTTTAAATAAAATGTGATAGTGTGAATAATGGTGGATTTTTTTTTTTTTTTAAATAGACTATTCTAATAGAGTACATAAGAGTGGTACTTAGTGTTTTCATAACTTACATAGTTTGGCCTAAGGAAGATTCCCATAGTCTACCAGTTTTCTCTCAAGTGTGGTTCAACTTCTGAGTTAATTTAGTTTTACTACAGTATGTTCAGTGAATTATGTCATACTACATTATAAACTAGTTTGTGATTGTTAATTGCTACCACAGGAAACACGGAAACAGTTGTCAAGGTTAGCAGTGATTTGGGTCCTGAATGTAGACAAAATGTAGTGAGTATATGTTGGTCAGCATATTTTATAGGAGTGGTAAGTTCGTATTGAAGAACATTATGCAGTATTCGGAATTTAGGTACAGATGATCTTCCCCACTGCATCACAGAAAGAAATGAAACATCCTTTTTTTAACTGACATCTATGCTTTTAAAGACTTTTTTTTGTTATACTACTACATTTTTACTTTTAAACCATTGTTATTGTAAATAACAACAAACAAACCAACAAGGAGTCACCAGAAGATTTGTGTGAGGAAAACAGTAGGTTCTCATTAATGTTTTAGTTTGTCTTTCTTATGACTTTATGAAGGCGAGACAGCATTAGTTTCACTGTTACAGGGATAAGGACTCTGGAAGGGTTTAGTCTTTTACCAATGTCACGAGTAGCTGGTGGTAGAGGATGAAAAAGGAGCTGTCTTCATTGACTTTAATCTGTAGTGTGCTGGGTAGTTGTTTCCTTGAAAACGGAAGTGCGTGGTTTGTTCTTCTGTAGAGTAATTGCTATGGGTAGGTAAGCAGAATGCAGTGCGGGTAGGTAAGCAGAATGCAGCATGATAGTCGTGAAACAAAACTTGGACCATGTATTCGTTAAGCCTCTGCAGAAGGGCCAGGCAAGATGCAGTATTTTGCCATTATTTTGTTTCTTAATCATGCAATTTTAAGTGGAAAAAAGGTATGTAGAACATCTAATCCAGTTAGCACACAGTTTCACCTATTAGCTGTGTTAAGTTCTTTAGTGTTTAAACTCTTTACCATCCTAAATTTACCGTTATATAGTGCCATGGTCTTGAGCCATTCCTTAAGAAGAAGAGACCAAATGTACTTTGTTAAAGTCCAATACAGAAGTTCCTTTGAGATTTAAGTGGAAATAAAAGTAAAAGGAGTAATTTTATGGTATTGGTTAGATTTCTGTTTCTTTTTTGGGGGAGGAGAAATTGTGATTTATTTTATTGTGATATTAACCTTTCATGAGACACCGAGTAAAAGAAACACTCTTGGAGTGTGAGGAAGTCTTAACGCTTGTTTCAATTTTTTTGATGTAGCAACAAGGAACAAAGGATACAAGGGTTTTCCCAGCTTAGTTCAACAGAATTAATTTATGCATTTGACACAATTCCTAATACCAGTTCCTTCTCTTTTTATGTGAGTATCTTTCAGATCATTGGAAAAAAGAGCGATATCAAAACAAGTATACATTTTAAAACCTTCCTTAGTGACAGATGATCTTTCAAACATAGTCTCTGAAAGTATGGACTTAGGAAAAGATGTACTGGGCTTGTCAGTGTCTGTATGATGCCTGTTGCCTTTAACGTGAATTCTCACCCTTTACCTTGCTACCTATACCCTTCAGGGCCTCCTGAATGTCTTGTTTTCTGTGTGTAAAGGACATAAGATTCTTTCCACGTGATGTAGGTCAGGCATTGTAAAGAGCTGAATGGGTTAGGCCTTGGTAGTTTGCAAAAAGAGATTGCAGAGATTTTTCTAGCTGCTGATGGAGGAATCACCCAAAACCTTAAAATTGAAACTACTAAAAACGTAAAGAAAAACTACCAGAAAAATTGTTCTACGCGATGGACTCTTTACATTAGTAATGGTCCCATTGAAATTAGTGGGACTGTTTAAGTATTTGTTGCAGGTAATGTTTACAGTATAAAGCCTTGGGAAAGAAGGTAGACTTAAAAATAATGCAGTGACTGTCTGATAACGCTGTTGTCTTTTTGGAGCCTCGCACAGAACTTAGTTCTGCTCTGGAATTGTTGGAAAGGATAATGAAGAATTTCCATTTTTTGAGTAATGATGTAGCCTACCAGTGTATTCTTATTCTTGTAAATTACAGGAAGTGTAAGGTAGATTTTTTTTAGAGTATTTAATACAGAAATTTAAAGGCAGAAAATAATCTGGCTAGCTGTTCTTGAGCTTGAACCTCAATCCTGAGTCTGTTGGATGAGAAGGTAAAACCTTGAAATCTTCAAGAGAGTATTTTTTTCTTCACCCAGTACATAGGTAATGTTTTTGGATAGTGACCCTATTTATTAATCAATTTGTGTCAGTGAATTAATGTTTTACTAATGCTGAAAGATTCTTTAATAAACAGTTTAGTTCATGTTACCAGATAACCTATTTTGGAAGAGTGGTGTGTGGTATCCAAGTATAATCAGCAAAATAATCCCACAACCCCCTCCTCAGCCCTCAGTCTTTCTACAGCAGGAAGCCAGTTGGACAAAAATTACTGCAGTGGTCTGTTACTGCACAGGGACATAATTGTGTGGATTTTGCCCCATTTTTTGTTCTTGCACTTTTCCACAAGCATGCACTCATTAATCAAAGACACTCTACTGCTGAGGGCAGAGAGGTTCATCAAATTGGCAGCTAGTTTGGTGTAAAGAACAGTGTGCTGAAGCTCTTAACGTGCTAGGACATAAATAAATCTTAAGTCTTTGTATGCAAACCCTGGAGGTTAATACTGTATAATTCAGTGTCCTGTCTTTGTTTTTATGATGAATGTTTTTAAGTGTTTGAAGCTTGATGCATGCCCTCAAGCAGGTCAGGGCAGACTGGCTGATTGGCTGAAGCAAAAGCTTGGCAAAGGAGCTTGTGTGTATGCTGTGGAGGTTTTTCTTTTTTTTTGGCTTGGAGATCATTGTTGTATTGCCTGAGCTGTTGTAGGAGAGTTCTAAAGATTGACAACCCTTGCTGTGCTAACGGACTTAGTGATGAAATGCAAATAGTCCTATTTGTTCCAAAGTTACTGCTGTTTGTAGCCTTAACAGAACTAACATGTGGAACAAGCAAAAAACCGCTAGGATTTCCCTGTAAATATGGTGCTAGGATTTGACTTTAACATGAATTGGTGCATATTCGTAATTTAAGAACAGCTGGTTACAGTAAGTGCATGGTCATTTGCAAGCTATTATAAACCATTCTACTCACACATGGAGACTCTGCTTGAGCTTTTTTTTATTGATCTACCTGCGTTTGAAATCTGGTCGCTGCAGCCACAGAGGCCCTTCATTTTAGCTGTGCTTGCATCGTAGAACAACCTCAGTATTAAATATTTATTTTTAACTAAATGCTGAATAAAATGTTAAACTCTGAGCTTTGAAGAAACAAGGTGTAAGGGTGAGCAGTGACATACATCTTAAACATGAAATCTTACTGTGCAAAGACTAAAAAAATGACATCAGCCAAGCTTTGTAGTCCTTTTGTAACATTTGTTGTGAATAAGAAATCCTTGTTAGATTTACCCAATGTACCTTGCTAACACTGTAGTTGCTGATATTTGTGGTTTTCATGCATTGTATACCCAATGCTTTTGGGGGAAAGCCAAGAAATATAAAATGTGATTGTATTACACAAAATGAAGGTGTAGTAAAATAGAAGTAAGCAGTCCTGTTGAGTATCCCACGGAGAAAATAATGGATATATTAGGAACGACTGTACTCTTATAAAGGTATGCTTATCTATCATCGTAATGTGAAAAGTACATACTTAGAAATACTAGTTATTAATATATGTAAGCCATGATGTAAAGTTGATCTCTCTACATTCACTTTTGCTTTTCAGTTAGAAATCAAGCTTATGCAGAAAAGTTTGATAACTTTTCTGTATTTTTGTTTACCCTAGTGACTGGAACTTTTATAAGAAGTAATATATTTTTGACTATAAAAGTCAGTTTTCCTAACATCCTTAGTTCTTGTGAGAATAAAAGGGAGCCCAGAATTTCTGCTCTCCGTATGTCTTTTGATCCAGTACCTTGTAAGTTGCTAACTTGTTACTAACTTATAACCTGACATGTAAATAGAAAGTATTGCTGAGGAAAGTTGTAAATAAATTCTTAATTCATATGTATGTATCCAGGAAAATGGGAAGCCGTTAAGGGAGGTTTCTTACTATGTTAGTCAGCGAGATAAAAATATCAACATACGTGCCTGAAAGAGTCTAGTTTTTCAAGCTGTATCACTTGGTTTAATAAAAGATGTTATCACTCCTTACAGCTCTGGTCTTGTCTGAGTAGTTACAGCAAATGAAAAAAGGATAAACTGTGAGAAATGCAAACCAGTATTTTTCCATTGCATCTCTGATCATTTTTCTTCCTTGGAGTTACCCATAGCACCTCACTGCTTCTTTTCAATGTTGAAGAAAGACCTAGATCAGAGAGAACTGAGACTACAACTGTGTGTTTTAGGAGAAAAGTCAGGTGGAAGAGTGCTCAATAGGTCCTTGGGGGACCCAACCTCTACAACAGTTGTAATGCCAGAAACGATTTCTTCATAGCACGATTGTAGGAGCTTTCAAAGCAGCAAGGAGAATTCTTGTTTGGGTTTGTTTTTTTTTTTTTTTTTTTTTTTTTTTTTTAGTTATTGAGTCTAATATTAGAAACAACAGACGCTCCCATTTGGGCTCTTTCAGTGAAATTACCTTACACAGGAGTCTAAAGAACTAAATTGTTAGGGTCTGGAGGGGAAGCCATGTAAAGAGTGGCTGAGGTCTCTTGGTTTGTTCTGCCTGGAGAAAAGGAGACTGAGGTCAGACCTCATTGGGATGTACAGCTTCCTCATGAGGGGAAGTGAAGGGGCAGCTCTGGTTTCTGCTCTCTATGATCAGGGACAGGACCCCAGGAATGGCTGGAGCTGTGTCAGGGATGGCATTAGGTTGGATATCAGGAAAAGGTTCTTTCCTCAGAGGGTTGTTGGGCACTGGACAGGCTTCCCAGGGAATGGTCATGGCCCCAAGGCTGCCAGAGCTCCAGGAGTGTTTAGACAATGCTCTCAGGGGCAGGGTGGGATTGTTGGGGTATCCTGGGCAGGCTGAGGGGTTGAATTCAGTGATCCTTGTGGGTCTCTTCCAATGCAGGATATTCTGATTTTAGGTGATTACACACCCACCCTCCTCTTAGTAATCACTGACACTTGGTTAACAGCAGACAGTGATTGAATTTTTTTCACTGTGTTGTCAACAGAGACCATGTTAAAAAGCCACTGTCCCAAAGAAAGCGTGAGAAATGGGAAGAGAGTTGAGATCCCAAGTCTTGACTAAAGGCAGTGAAATACTGTGGATTATTGAAAAAAAATCACAGCCATACATTCCAACAATTACTATCTTTCTGACAGCTTAGTGAAGAGTGCACTTTCATTTAGTCATACTTTAAATGTAGCGGAGAAGGATTTGGAGGATAGGGTTTTAGAATGGGTGTGTATTTGAACACAAACCGGGTATGCCCCGTTTTGATGGCACACTGTTTGGTGTTTTTCATGTCTTTTTTGTTTGTTTTAATTTGGCAACAACTTGCCAAATAAAAAACGTGTTAAAGGGTTTGTATAGTTACATACTTGCCACTTAATGCATGTAAGAGTGTTTGGAGAAGTAAATTT
This sequence comes from Callaeas wilsoni, assembly GCA_013398955.1. NCBI lineage: Eukaryota > Metazoa > Chordata > Aves > Passeriformes > Callaeidae > Callaeas > Callaeas wilsoni. The sequence continues at coordinate 169,781 of VWPU01018072.1, read as the reverse complement.
CAGAAATGAGAAAGAATGCATATGGAAAGAATATATTACTAAAATGACAGTAAACTTAGTAAGGGTCCTTTATTGTTTGGAATTTAACTGTGATATTAGCACTATATTTTTCTGCAGTTCTCTTTTCTTCTTTTCTAGAAGTGCTTTTCAGGCCTGATTTTCCCCCTTTAAGGCTTAGAGATACAGCAAGTTGTCTTCATGGAACCAAATATATTTCTGAACAAGAGTGGGAAGTATTGTTTCCATGGTTGAGCCTTATCCAGAGGGTTAGTTTTGAACTAGTTTTTTATGATTTGCAAAAAGAGGTGTGTTCATCATACAAAGAAACAGTCAAAGGGCATGCGGGGAAGGAAGGAACTTGCTCTCCCTTACTTTAGATTAAAACTAATGTTAAGTGCACCAGTAAGTACAGTCAGTTGTAAAATGCCCTTTTTTGCCTGGTATTAGGAACTGAAAGGAGCAGATTATGCTAGGTCATTTTCCTTTTATTTATATGTGAGAAAGATAGAGAGCAGCCTGAAATACTTGCCTGTTTTTTAGGAGATGCTTTTCTATGTCAACCTCTTTTGATTATCATTGAGGTAAATTTATAATCTTTTGATTCTTTCAGATGCCGGTAAATTTTCAGTGTTAGCAGTTAAGATGTTGTACAGCATATTGCAAAGTTTTTTGTGTTGATGTAAATGGTTTATACAGAGCAGTGTTCAGATGTAGCCTGCAGTCTTTTCGCGGTCATGGAAATGAATTATGTGTTCTGAGGGATCTGTGAATAGTGTAAAGGCCTTATGTTAAAACAAGCATGGGCAATCACTTTTTAAAGATTTCTTGACCTCTAAATGCTTAATTTTTATAATTGTGGTAATTTTTATACCTTGCTATGCGTTTGAATAGATAAGCAATCGTCTTAAGGAATGATTTGTGTTGTAGATTCTAGGAGACATTTGAAATACATGTAAGTGGGATCTCTTGGTAAAGCTGAGTTACTTTTTTTCCTTCATGTGTATCTTTCTCTTTAGGTACCTTTTGTCAACACGTAAAATTTTATGACCATGCTTTGTGCTCACCTGTTTGTCCATATGCCTGTCCATTCCATGCTGTATCTTTTGTTTGTCATTTCTTTTCAGCCATAACTGAAAGTAGGTTAGACATTCAACAGTAAAGTTCTACAGTTTTCTGAAAATTTATCACTGTATTGAAGAAGATGCTCGATTAGACCTGACAGCTGAGAAAGTGGTAGGCCAGCATTAGTGTTACTTCACCCCCGAGCAGTTCTCTGATTCCTCAGTGTGTGCCCACTGTCCAACAAGTATATATGCTGTCAGCACTGTCCTTGCCAAGTGGGTTGTTGAAGTGGACTTGTATTTCCTCATGGGATCTGGTTTATGGCAATAGGAAAATGCATCATAGGAACGCTGCTCACAGGAGAGTTTTTTCAGTCACCTCAAAAGTAGCACATGAGGAGACCTGTAGTAAAAAGATTTTGCATGGTACCGTGTACGTGGGTTTCGTGCACAGTAGAATGTGGATAGTGGATACTGAATTTTAATTTTTTGGATCAAAATTTTGTTCTCAGAATAAATTCAGTATGATTTCAATTAGAAAATGTTGGTCACTTTTAAATAACATGACTAGAATGATGTTTACATTTGTAACTATAAGCAATAAGAAATCCAGTAATTTCTATTGGTGAAAATACCTTAGAATCATTCCCATGTACACGTTATTTCTTACTGAGGGCACACAGGTAGTCTAGCACAAGTTGTGCTGACTTGTTATCTTTCCATTCCAGTATTACGTGAGAGAACAAACATTTGCATTGATGTGTGAAATGAAAACTTGCCTTTATGAAATGCATGCTCATAACAATACACAGTTTTCCAGAGCTTTCATTTTAGTTGAGGGTTTTTCAGAATCAAAGTCTGTGTGCTTACCAGTGCCCTGTGAAATAGATTGTGTGCATGTGTCATATGGATGGCTTACAGACAACTGATTGCTGTTTCATGAATAAAAGCAGGACTTGCTATTTTATATAGTCAAATGTAAGTTAAAAATACAAGGTTTTAAAAGATATGGTCATAGCTATTTTTTAATGCAAGTGAGGTGTCTGCCTTTGTCCACCCCCTGCCCCCCCCCGCCATATATTGCGGACTGGATTTCAGTGATGTAGTAGATTCACTGCCATCCTGTAAATTGTAAACAAGACTAGCAAGAGTCAGACTTGTTTGGCAGATCTTAAAAAGCCTGCATAGATAGCTACTTTTGTTGTTGTATAAATCATACTGGTTCATGCATATGGCAGTAATTAACTTCTGCGGATGCTAGAAGATAAGTTGTCATAGAATTGCTGAGAAACAGGTTTCAGTATGTTTTTACTCATTGAACAGAAGTCAGGTGGCATTAGACCAGTATAAAATGAACTAATTTTGAACAGCAGAAGTGTAAGACTACAATTTCTACAAGACTTGGGAAGAAGCTTAGTTTCTTAAACAAGACATTTAAGTTCCTTTTTTGTGTTTTTTTTGTAAATAGACTGTTTTACATGTAAAAATCAATGAAATGATCAGAAGTTGCATTTTTAAAAGAGTATGGCCTCAGGATGATTAATTTTCAACTTGCCTGTTGCTTGTTTTCCTGTTTCTTTTTTATTTTTAATGAGCCATGAAGAAGGTGTCAGAGGTCGAATGATCAGTGGTCTCTAGCTATCAAACCAAAAGCAAGTTTTAGAACAAACTTATATCTTGACCATCTTTCCTTCTAAATAAATGTAGTTTGTTAAAAACAAAAAAACTATTCCGTGGTGGATTATTACTAATCTGATTCAATGTTTCTTGTCTGAGATGCTCAGATACTGGTTGATACTTAGGCCAATATTTAAAAAATGCGTAGCGTTTCTCTTGATGTTCTTGTTAGATGTACTTTGAATTCCATTAGTAGTAAAGTTAGTGTGAAGCAGTGGTGGAAGTTTTGTTTTTGAGCCCAAGCTCCAGCCTTTAGGAGTTGAAAAGTCAAGGATATTCTATTAAGAAACACTTGCTAGCTGTTCAGACTTGCTAGCTTATGGCCTCTTGTCATGTCATACGCCGTAGCGGTCGGTCCTTTCCGCTCAGGTTTAAGGCTGTTTTTTTATGGTATTTTCTCTCTTAGTCAGTGGGTAGTCAGCTTCCTTTTACAGGTTCCGAAGTTACCTTGTCAAAACTGTGTTCTTATTCTGAACTTGAAAGCTCACAGAGCAGAGGAAAATACTTGCAAGCTTATTTTTGCCCAGAAAGAGTAGGGAAGCAGAAGAAAAACAGTCTGAAACACAAGTTCTAAATTTTCAATAGGTACCCATTTTAGAGTCTTTAGGCTTGCTGTAATCCATGCTGCTGTTAGCTTCCCATCTTGCAGAAACCTAGTAGAATGTCCAGTACATTGCTTTTGTACTAGAATGATGCTAGGATAATGAATGTAATACATGTGAGTGGTTTAAAGTAAAAAATTATGACTGCCAGTAGTTCCTTATTTTTAGACTGTATTTTCTGAGTCTATAATTCACAGGGTTATTTGGTTCTTTTTTCCCCCCTTGGATATGTGGCCAAGATTCATACCATTGCTTCAGCAAGACTGAAGGAATAGGGGAAGTGGAGAATCCTGGCAGCAGATCCCATCACTCACACCTAATTATCAATTTTATTTTAAACTAGGTAAGATTGCTAGCTTGCTTTACACTTTCAACTTCCAGTGGTGTCTTGTAGTCTGTTGTTTTGGTGCCACAGCACTGTCTCAGTGTTTTTTGTTCATTAATACTGTGGAACTGGTGTGCAAGTTCTGTTTCTTCGAACTAGTTGTTATCATAATTCTTTATGCCAGAAGAATTATTGCAATTCATAAGTTATTACCATAATTCTTTACGACATTTCACTGTTCAAAATACAGCTAAATACATGCTGAAGGACAGAAGTGAGATTTGTAGAGTTTTGTGTGCAGTTCTGAGCTCCTCAGCATGGGACTACTGTAGTACATCTGATAAATGGCCATTATGAAGGGACTGGAGCATCTCACCTGTAAGGAAAGGCTTGAACATCTCAGCCCAGAGAAAAGGTTTGGGGGAATCTCATCAGTGTTTATAAATACCTGACTGAAAGGTGCAAAGAGGACAGAACCAGGCTCTTTTCAGTGGGTCAGGACAGGGACGGGCACGGACTGAAACACACGAGGCTCTGTGCCATGTGCTCTGGGATGACCCTGCTTGAACAGGGAGGCAGGACCACGTGACCCAGTGCGGTTCCTTTCAAACTGACCCATTCTGTGAGGTTCCCCCTGAACATCAGGAAACTCTTTTTGATTGTGAGGATGACTGAGCGCTGACATGGGTTGTCCTGAGAGGTTGCCAAGTCTTCACCCTTGGGGGTACTCCAAAGTCATCTGGACACAGTCCCGGGCAACTGATTCTAAGTGACTGCTTGAGCAAAGGCTTTGACAAGATGGCCTCCCTTTCAATCTCAACCACTCTGTGGTTCTGTGTGTCACTTGTTTTATATTTTAGGACGTTTTGGTGAACTGTTTAAACTTACCTTGTGTCAAAATGATACTAGGAGAGCATGCAGAGTTACGAGTTTTGACCAGAAGCATAGAATATTGCTACAGTCTTGAATTAAGACTCTAAAATTCTGAGGTGTTTTAAGATTCATTGAAGTAAAATGTGTGAGGATTAAATTACAGGCTGTCCAATGTGATCTTTGAAAAGATAACTTTTTGTTGTTCTGTAATTTCTTAGTTTATACTGTTCTGACGCTTAATGCACAATGTCCTGAGACAGGAGGACTTGATAAAAGTTGCCTGAAGGAAATCAACAAATACGTCAAGTACAAAATGTTTTTTTTGTTTTGCTGTTATATAATGTTGGGAGAGAATGTTGACACAGGTGTTTTTAGTAACTTCATGTTGAACTGTGTGAGCACAGGGAACCCAGGGCATTATAGGCTAAACTTTTGTTCTCTTTGCAGCTTTTCCTCAGAATAATAAAAAGGTTTGGTTTGTTTCCAAACCGGCACAGGGTTGTTTTAAAAAAATTGTTTTATTATAAGCTTAGTAGGAAGTTCTTCAACTCTGTCTATGATGGATTAGTTCATATATTTACACTATCAAATTCTCCCTTACCCAAAACCTGAGGGGAGACGGAGAAGGGTTGATTTTTGTTTTAGTAAAATTTGCTCCTTTGTTTTTCCCTGAAAACCAGCAGTTATTTCCATTCAAATTTATCTGTGCTTTAACAAAATACACAATATTGGTGTGTGTAGCTCCATTCTGTCAACTACATTTTGCATGGTAGCAGGGAGCAACATAACGTCTCTATTCCAGAATTTTTAGTGATAGTCTCTGTTGCAGGATTTGCTTTGCGTTTTAGTGTCAGGGAAATGAACCTTCTGTAGCAGGACTCTGTATTTAGAAAAATCTGTGGAATAGACTTTATCACTGGTGTGGATTATTTGTTTTTTTCGGGTGACGTGTTTGTACTTACCATGTGATCTGATAAATCAGCTATGTATGCCTGGTAGGTGGCTCATATCATACTCTGATGATTTAGGGATAAGCAACAGAAGATGTCCATTAGTACTGTTGAGATTTTTTGTGATACAGGCTTTTTAAATTGCCTTTGATATGATTATTTGCACATGGACCAATTTAAAGCCTTTTGTTGTTCCAGAGGAGTAATATATTAAAGTTACTGTATTAATTTGATAAAATCCGTTCACTAGGTTTTTTTTAATGATTGTAATTGTGCCTTGTAATAACATTTCTGCAAATATGAAGGTATAAAGGAGGGTGTGTGGGTGTGTGTGTATATATATATAAAAACATACTGTGATTTTTAAAATTAAGAAAACTGTGTTTTCCTTTGGTCTTTGCAGTGCTAAAGTTAGCTTATCAGCTGCAGTGCCTTTTTTTTGTAAGGCAGTAAACTTAAATTTAACAAATCTTTAAAAACAAACAAAAAAACCCCGACAAACCCGTTTGTAATAAAACCCCCTATTTTTTCATTTTTAGCAGTTGTTTTGAAAAGTAGTGCTGCCTAGTACTAGACATGTAACTAGGAAACATACTGTATGATTCATTAGCTTGTAAATTTTATTGTGATTAATAAGAGAAGTGTTCTGATCTAAATGTAGTGGTTATGTAAACTGATAAAGATGACTACAAGATTTTTAATGTAAATAAAACATTTTACTAAACACGGTAAAATGAAGATACAATACTTGGATGAGATATGAGGTATTTTATTATCACCACTTCTTCGAATCCTGATATGTTTTCCTTATGTATTGTGCTAGTTATATTACTAGATATTTGTTATTGGCATCTTTCAGTACAAGGCTATGTAAGTCAGATTTGAATATGTGCCTCTTCTGTAGGAGCATGAAATCAGACTCTGGTTCTCAGGAGCAGAATAGAGGAGTCTGCATTGGCAAATACAGAAGAGGGAATGTGGTATGACTGTCTAAGGACTACGTGATATGTGAAGTAAGTGTTACTCTGATGGTTTTGTATGACAGCTGCCAATGCAGGAGCCTGATTGCTGTCTCGGAAGAAAGAGTGAGAGCCTAAAATTGTAGGGGCTTGCCCTGCTGAAAGGGAGTGTTGTGTGTGTTCGAATATTGTATTATGTTGACTTGGTTTGTGGGTAGATGGAAACTGTAGGTCCCTGTGAGGATATGCCAGTGCTTAAAAGTGTTACACATGTGCATAAGGAAGGTACTGCTATCTTGGGCAAGAGTGAATTAGAATTGCAGTAGATTATTGTTTTTTCTTAGTGTGTTTTTATAGGTTAAAGCCGTGTCCCTTGCTAAAATGCTCTTATTTGTTAAATCTGTTCCTGTTTTATCTGATGCACCTATAAAATATAAGTAATGATATATAGTAAATGGGTTGATCCTGGCATTATCTAAGTTATTTTTTCTGGAAATGGATTTGTTCTTGGCTTCTAGTACTTCTCTGCCAAATAAGCCTTCCAATACTTTACTTAGGGTTATTTTTCCCCAGTTTTTAATCTGTGGGTTCTGCTTTATGAAAATACATGATGTCCTACCTGCTTCAGTTTATGTGGTTTCTTGTATACATACTTCGAAAAATTCTTTGTTTGTATGTATAGTTCATCAAGAGAATAACTAGAAGTAACCGTAAACAGTACCTATGTTTCTGCCTCAAAAATGCTCCTTCTGCATTAGGTTTAAATTAACTCTGCAATGTCACACAATATGGGGGATCTTTTTCTCTCATGCTGTCTTGGGCTCTAAACGCCAGGTGATTGGTAGCGCAGGTTTAGGCAGGATATTGGGAAGGAATTCTTCCCCATGAGGGTGCTGAGGCCCTGGCACAGGGTGCCCAGAGAAGCTGGGGCTGCCTCATCCGTGGAAGTGTCCGAGGCCAGGCTGGACGGGGCTTGGAGCAACCTGGGATAGTGGAAGGTGTCCCCATATATACACACATGTATATATACATAAATTTTTGAAAATTTATCTTTACAAATTGGATTAATTGGTTTTGTAGACAGGCAGGGCAATGTTTCTGTGATTGATGTGGAACTATAAAGACAGAAGATCTGATACGAAGGATGTTTAAATGTAGCTGTACTTGATAACCAATTAATTTCCAATTTCATTTGTTTGAAATGCTTTAACTTGCAGGTGGTAATCGCTTTTATTGGAGAGGATACAAGATGTTTACTATTTGTCACATCAGAGCATCTCAAAGTTTTGGAGATCAGGCTTTCTTTTTTAAGGACCTGGAAATAATATCTTTACATGGAAAGAGTTATCATCTTGTTACAGTTTTCAGAGTAGGACTCTTATATTAGCCTGTGTACTCGATATAATCTAATTGTGAATCAAACCTGCATTTCACACCTCTTCTGACCATTTGTTACCAGACTTCAGTACTGGGAGACTTAAAAGTGACTTTCTGACATTTTAGATATGTCTCAACTATGTGCTGCCTGTGTGACTAAACACATGCCTAATAAAGGTACCTGTATCAGTGGTGAGAATTTCCAAAATATCAAAGAAATTAAAATTATTTGTATTCTTCATCATCATCTTCATCCTAAAGATGAAGTCTCACTTAATTCCTGTGAGACTTTACTGTTGCATTGCATTTTTATTCTTGAGTAACTTAATCTATTAATTAAAAAAGAAAAGGCTTTTTAAACTTTCTAATAGCTTTGGTTTTTTCTTATTTTCTTCCTTTGGCTTTTTTTTAATTCTTGCTTTCTCTGTCTTTTCCTCAGCTATGTTTGTGCCTGTGTGATTATTGCGTTTATAATACTGTCTAGGATTCTCTGAATCATGTACAGTGCAGTGAAGCTTTGTTTGTGACTAGGGCACTATGCAAAACAATTATTGTGTCTTTTTGGCAGACAGGAGCAGCTGTGTGAATGCTGAAGCCATGTCTTGCTGCTCCCCTCTTGTTTGCAAGAGCTTCCAACATTGCAGAGCAAATATGCAGTCTTAAGGTACCAGTCAGTCTTCAAAGAGAGGATCAAGCCCTGCCAGTGCAGTAAATCTCAGACTTTCTCTTGTTCTTTAGCTCAAAATGGATGTTGAAGGCTGAAATGGCACTTTGCTAGAAGAAAAAATTCTTTTCACATTTTTTTATCTTCCACTGAAGGCGGCGACACGAAGAGGAGCAGTTTTTAATTTCTACCGACAATGTTCTTTTCTTCACTTTCTGCTGGCATGATAGAGTTGTTAACCAACATGTCCTCACTTGTTAGAGAATAGCCTTGACACAAATCTTGTTTCTCAAATATACGGAAGTGACACATAGGGAGATTATATAGAATGGCCACGCTTTTTAGTCCTAAATGTGCTTGCTGATCCCTGTAAGTGCTGAGTCAGAGAAGAATTCTGTCATGTCGGTAGAATGTGGGAGTCGATGAAAACTAATTAGAGCGATGCAAAAGCCTTTCAGCACTTTTGGGCAAGCTTTGCTAAAAGATCATTTTTTCACAAGTCTTGAATCTTGATCAAAATACTTAATTATGATGTAGACCATGTCACAGCTGACATCATTGCTTTCAGCCATCATAACAGTGAAAGGTCCTGATGTGGAAATGTTCATGGCATAAGTGCGTACGATGTGCTGACAGAGCTTTGATAGTCCATGCAGGTTTTGTTCTTTCCACAGTGACTTTTTTTCTGAGTAGCCAAGTGTTAGAATCTCACCTTGTCCAGCTGCACAAAATGTGCTCTACAATGTGAATAAACCCCCATAGCTCAGCTTTCTGAACTTTCTTGCTTTTTAGCTTGATCTCTTTTAGGGAGAGGATAATTATGAAGAAAAGTGGCATGTTTTGCAGACATGGTTTACCTGAAAAATACAAAAAGAACTTAAAAGATGAATTTGTTTTTTAATACCTGAACCACATAAAGCCTCCAATTGATTGTTATGCTTTTGTGGTCTGTTGCACTGAAACAGAAATAAGCACAAAGGAGGATTGTCTTTGTTCTTCACACAGTGTATGCAGAGATTTTTCAGCATTTGGAGGTCAAATAATGAATTATTGCTTTAGTATGAGAATTAGTAATATTTTTAAGGTATTTGAAAATAGTCAAACAAACAAGTTTAAATTAATGGAGACTTAAAGAAATATGACAGCTCAGAGGATAATGAGGACTCTGTCTAGAAGGTATTTACTTTGATATGATCGTACAGTTTTGAGCCAGGGAAGGCTTAGATTGGATATTAGGAACAATTTCTTCCCTGGAAAGGGTTGTCAAATCGTGGCACAGGCTACTCAGGGCAGTAATGGAGTCCCTATCCCTGGAGGCATTTAAAAGTCATGTGAGTGTGGCACCTGGGGACATGGGTTAGCAGTGGCCTTGGCAGTGATGGGGGAACAGTTGGACTCAATGGTCTTGGAGGGCTTTTCCAACCAAAGCAATTCTGTGTAAGTGGATCTCTGTACACAGGGATTGACTATGAGAGATGTCTCCAGCTGCGTAGATAAAATTACTTGGATAAAAAAACACAGTGGGACTATGTGCGAGCCTCAGTCAGACGTTTTGAGGCCAATTCATAGTTCCTGTATGCACTGTTCTAGCAGTTAGATAATAACTTCTGTATTTCCTCTACAGCAGAGGGATATAGTCTGCCCACTGCAGAATCAGGTACTTACCTAAGGGTTTGTGTGACTTCTACTTTCATAAAGCAGTGCTGCCATACTCACTGTAAAAATCTGGCTTCTTGGGCTTAGGAGATTTTTCATCAGAATGGACAACTCCCATTTGCTGCTGAAAAGATGATTTCTTCGTACAGTGAAACGTAATTAACATTTCTTACCTTCGTTCTGTTTGTACAAAGTTAAAACGTGGGTAGAGGCCTTAGTTTTCCTGCTGCTTCTAGAATTTTGTCTAATGTATGTGAAGAGTGGGTAGTTTTTTGAGGACTGGTAAAATAGTAGCATGAGAAAACATGGCGTTTGGGTGGAGTAGAAGTTAAGCTTGTGTTTCTGCTTTCAAATACTTAATAACCTGAGGAATGTCCAGTTGCAAATGACTGGAAGAAACAAGAAGATCTTGAAGAAATGAGACCAAGTGTAACTAGATCCTATTGAAGATGGTTTAGTGTGGGGTTTTTTTTGATGGATCCCCGCTTCCCACCCCCTCAGTTTCATTGTTTCTGTTTAGAAGGTGCAGCAAGAGCTGTAAAGAGCTTACTCAGTGAAGGGTTCTGCACAGCAGGGCAGCATGTGACCACTGAGTCTTCATAGGCCAATACTTGAGTGAGTTACTGAGGTAAATGTGTCTCTAGATGGGAGGCTTATTGTGCAGTGACTTCAGTGATTCTCTTACATGATTGTTGCATTGGGAATGTCCTGGTAAGGCCTCATCTGGAATGCAGTTTATTTCTGTTTTGTTCCAGAAGGATTTCTTCATATTCAAGAAGCATATTTTTAAAATAGGTGAAGAGAAATACACTGGGATTCTGAGGGTAATCTGGAGACTTATACAAGGATTTGAAAGAATTCAGACTGCTTTAGTTTAGCAAAATTTAAACCTTGCGTCCTCCTTGCTTACTCCTGCCCCGTGGTCCACAAGCTCCCAAGAAAATCAGTGTAAAGAACATAGAAATTGCAGGATTCAAGCAAATGGGGTCAAGCTGATGAAGAACAATTTTAGGCTGAAAACCTGAAGAATGTAAAGACTGGAGAAAGAAATGAAATTTCAAGGTGCCATTTGATCCATTATGAGAAGAATTGCGTGATGTGGGATAGGAAGGAAGTGAATTTGATCCAAAAGTAATTTTCAGTTCTCTGCTCTTTCCATACTAGTTCAATAAAAATATGTGTGTGTGCATTTTAAAGTCAGAGTACTTTTCTAAAACTGTATTTTAGGCCCATGACTTCTCTCTTCCTTTTGACTATTCCAGTAGAAGGGGTTTTCAATAAACACATTGTCATGTACTAGTCTTTAGTAGGTATTGATGACTTTTCTGCTAAGCCCTTTAAAACTACCAAAAATGGCATATCTTGTCTTACGTAGAGAAACTTGCTTCAGTTTTTTTCAAATGTTCAAGTAAGTGTAAGGGAATAAGGGCCCCCGATTTTATCAAATTTTCTTTCTGTAGGGTTTTCAAGAACTACTGGTTAAAAATATTAATAGAAATATGAAACAGATTGATAAAGCTCCCTAATCTCACTTTATCAGTCCTTTATAAATGCTACAGCTTCGTTAGCTCTCCCGTCACAGTAAACGTTCAGAGCAGACAGGTCCTGAATTACTAATGAAAACCAGGAAGAATGTAACCTGAAAACAGTGTTCTTTCAGTCTTTGTTTGCAATGTAATTAAAAAGGGCACTAAATTTTTAAAAGACAAGCAAATCTTTTGTAGTATGTTTGCATTGGAGAAATAAGCAAATTGCCATCAAGATATAAAATGTCTTCCCTCACAGCTTAATGAAAACGTTGCACATTTTGCTGCATTCTGCAGTGCTTTCAGATACTAAGTTTTGATTTAAATGTGAAGATGCCATTGCCAGGATGTAAACCAGTTATTCTAGTCTTGCTTAAAAACCCACCTTACAAAGTGATAAGAGTATCAAAGGTGGGAATTCACCTTATCCTGTCTTCCCGCTGAAGTCAAACCTTAATTAGCTCAATTTATATGCTAATATTAAGCACAGGAAGCGTCCTTTGTCTTTACCTTTTACACAGTAAGGAAATAATGCAGGGAAGCCTGATTAGGCTACGTTAATGTTGCATAGTCAATAATGAAATTTGAAAATAAACAATAAAATCACTCTTGTCCACCTTAACTGTCGCATTCTCCATTGACCACTATCAGGTTGTGTGTTTGTTTGTTTGTTTGTTTTAAATACTTAACTTCCACCTCTCTCCATTGAATGTGGAATGTTGGCTTTTTCTGGCCTTTTATTCTTAAATTGCATTAGGATTTTGTTTGTGTCTGGGGATACTTTATTTTGCACTTTCTAATAATTGTTTCTAAAAACAAATCTAAAGAATAAACCACAAAAAATGCTACTCTGTAGGGCTTTAATAGAATAACTGGGAGTACTGAAAGGAAGAAGAAAATAGTTTCAAGGACTTGCAGTGTTGCACAGTTAAATGGTAAATCCTGAGCTTTTCATGTTTTTGTGTGTGCAGTTATGTCAAGAAAGAATATGTAGTCTGAAACAATATTCTTTGGTCCTTTAGAGTATTTTTTTTCTTTTACTGTACAGAGAAGTTGGTGTTGTGTTATTTCCTTCAGTTCATGCCATATCATATCTTTGCTATTGAGTTTTACCTTGGTTTTCTATTTAGGACTCCTGTTTACACTGTACATTGGACACTGGGGCCAAAACTAGTCTGTGTGCTTTTAATCAGGGAGCCATAGTAAAGCCTGTTTTTAAAACTATTTCCTGACTTGATCCAAGGCTGAGGAAGCTGTGGCTGCGCATTATCCCTGCCTGCCGGGTGCTTAAGTAGCTGGTTATGATTCTTGGCAAGTGCAAGCAGGAACCTGAAGAGCTCTTTTCACTGTCCTCTGCTGAACCTCTAACCTTTGTCCCAAAGTTCAAGTTTAGGGGACTATTCAGTGCCTGCAGGACTGATCCCAAAACCCAAACTTAGCAGTGCCACAGGAATGTATGTAGTCAGAATTAGAACATATGTGCAGAATATTAGCTGAGAGCAAGTACTTGAGCTTTGAGCTTCAGTTAATGCAGGAAATGACACATTTCCAACTTAAGAAAAGAAATATGAGTTTGTTTTCTGCTTTCGGGAAGACAATTCAGGGCTCTAGTCAGCCAGCAGGATGATTGAGAGTGTAGCAAAATACATACTTTTTGAAGCTTCCCCTCTCTCAAATGTTTTACTCCCACTGTTTAAATGGTGTAATTACTGTGTGGTTTCTTCTATCTCCTCTCTTGTTTCGGTTCCAGTAGGTTGGGGTTTTTTGGTGGGTGTCAAAGTATGGCAGTAGGGTAGAGAAGGAGAGGATCAATGTTTAGATTTCCCCTTGGGAGAACAAACATCGTACTTTTACTTTATAGGTTCATGATGTTGCCACTGACTGTTGGGAGGAATGTTTTGTTCCTGGCTGTCCTTTGTCAAGGGAGAAAAATACCTATTGCTTTCCTGGCAGGCCTGGGAGCGTAGCTTAACATTGGTGGCCGTAAGAGACAAAAACAGCTGTTGGAGTTAATGCCCACACATTTACAAGTTGTAATTTAAGATTACATAAAAAAAACCAAACTATGGCTGCTGTTGATGCAACTGCCTACCTAGATTTCAATTAGCTGCCTTGCCTAACTCTTAAAGAAGTTCTTAGTCATGCAGATGACTGAAGTTTTGTATGTGTAAACTTATTAGTGTGCTTTCTTGTCTGTTCTGCTGTGAGATAGGCAAGCTTTATGCTCCGAGCAGTGTGATGCTATAGAAAAGGATCTAGAGTAAAAATACCTGTTTTTCTGTGCTTTGTTTTCTAAAAAGTGTTCAGCATAAAAGCTCCAATCAAGGCAAACCCAAAGAAAAGTCCTGAAATGCCATTTTACTCTAGTATTTTTGATACGTACGCAATTAGACCTATTTGCTTAGTTAAAATGTCTGTCAGTGTAGCTGAAGAGAGCACCTCTAAGCTTTGTAAAGCACGTCCATGTTTAATCCTACAGAAGATATTTTAAAAGTACCAAGCTGTAAAATTTCACAGAATCTTTACACGTCTTCAGTGAAAAAATATATATCAGAAAACCCCAGCAGTATTGGATTTCTAGTACTATAGCAAGTAACATTTTCCTGAAATGGAAATGTTGCGTCTGTTGCACTGTTTTTGGTGTCCTATACAGTATCTGTGAACTAGGTGTTTAGAAAAACTTGATCTACCCAGGGAAAAAAAATCTGAGAAGCAAACAATCCAAACAAGTGTTCAAAATGATTTTGAATTTTAAATTTTCAGTGCAATATGTATGGATTGTGTACTGACACACAGATGTTTCTGAATTCTCATAGCATCAGGAGAATTTTAAATCTGCATGCTAGAGAGCATCACTAATGGAATGAAACTCTGGTTCCATTATAAAAAAATTGAGATTTTCCATTAATTTTTGGGATTTTTTTTGCATTTTGACAGATTTCTTTGGCTTACTGTTTTTATCAAAGGGGCACGTATTGTACTGTATCATTCACAATTTAGTTACGGTAAAATGAGTATGTGTATTTAAATAGGTGGTTGCAAACAAATCAAGTATTATTATATAACATTTATCTTCAACTGTTCCTCTTGTAGTGGCTTCATATCTGGCCGTGGGAAACACAGTGCTTTCAGTGTGCTGGAAATACATACTTTTTTGGGATAAATTTTAGTGTTGTGTTTGATGTGTCTTTCTTTGTCCTTGTAGGAGTTACTTGATGACTCAATTTATCATCAGTTGCTTTCTGTTTTCAGGTTGCAGAACAGCAATGTCACGGAACTGACCACGTTGGTCACAGTACGTAAGCTGTAACAGTAAGCATTCTGATAGTTCTCTGAGAAGCATGACTCATACAGGGAAAAGGAAAATATTATTTACTGAATGACTTAGTGCTAAATTCTGCATCCAGGTCCTGATTTCAGCCAGACATTAAGTACAGCCTCAGCTAAAACTTACGGATTCTTAGTCCATGGGTGCAATTATTTTTGTGACTGCAGGTTTAGCTGTTGAGAAAGTCTTTAATAATTAACATCCACAATACTGCTATAATTCTTTCTGGACTACTTTGTATGTAGGCTTGAAATATAAATTTGATAGTATGTAATTTTAGTGTATACCTTTAGTAGTTCTGATGTCCGTTGTACAGTTTACAGACTATTTAAAAGTAATTGAGAGTTTGTGCTGGGGTTTTAATTTCAAATTTGGTTTTAGCAACTTTGAAAGGCATTTTGCACAGTCAAGAACACGTGATATTTTGCTAGATGATGAACATGAGTTTTCGTGTTTTACTAGGCTGGGTGATAAAGTGGAGTCTTATGTCTCAATAGTGACCTTCTGGCCGTCATCCCAGATGTAACTTTAAAGTCAGTAGAGATGAAATTTGCTCTGACAGTGGGAAAGAAAAGCCTAAATCAGTAGGTTTTGCATGCTGGTTAAAATAATTTGTAAGATGAAATTTAAAGGCTCAGGTTTCAGAAGTCCTTTCTGTACAATGTGGAAGGAGAAGGTGTGACAGCCACTCCACGTGTCTTAATACAGTGTTTATGGGAATGGCAAGAGCACCACCAGCAGCTGCTAAATTCAAAGAATGAATAGCTTAATATGAGGAGAGCAGGTCTATTAAACAGGAGAGATCAAGTGAAACAAAGTTCAAAAGAGCAGTTTTCTAGTGAACTAGTGCTGAGCAGGTAAGGGTGGGAGGTATGATAGCCTGCTATTTCAAAATCATGAGCAGTATTCTGAACCATTAAAAAAAAAAGATGCAGAACTAGGAAAGTAATTTAGTAATTTGCAATAACAGACAGAAATAGGAAGGCTTCATCTAGTATTTAATATTTAGTGCAGAATCAGATATTGTGAAACTTCCATTAATGCTGTAGTGTACTGCCAGCTTCTGTAATGTGAGCTGGTTTTAGTGAAAAAGCCTTCATTTATTAATAGCTTAACCCTGTTGTTTTTTTCTTAATGACGTAACATTTTTTGCTGGGATGTACTGAGAGTGCTACTTTCCCAGCCTCCAGGGACCGGAAGGATGTAAAAACTTTATAGAAGAGGCTTCCAGTTTTTCAGGGAATAAGGAGATGAAATATATAATTGGCATTAAATGTTACCTTTATGTTTGACTTTGAAAAGCTAAACCTGCGAACTTTCTGACTTGTGAAATCTTGTTTTAAAAAAAGTCCTTAATCTTGGGAAGGACATACAATTCCACTAAGAATACAGGTGCATTGCCTGATTTCTGAACACTTAACTGTTAGAAGGGCTCCTTCCTCGTTAGTGTTTTGGGAGTTACTATCTGCAAACAAGTCCTACTCTGTGGGGCAGTTTTTCCGAGACCTACAAGCGTGGAACGAGAACTGCTGCTGGTGGCAGCTGACCACTGTTACTCTATGGAACCATCAGGATGAATGCTGAAGAAAAGAGTGCCTTGCTCAGGAAAATGAGAAAAATGCTCCATGAGTGGTCGAGTTGACGTGCATGAATTCCCTCCCTTTAAGTATGCAATTGGAGAAGAACAGGAGGAATTTATAGAAAGGTTTATGCTTTTTGATGAGTTTTCTTGTAGGCATTAAAAAATACAGGAGAAACAGTAGCCAGGTGTAGATCTCTTTCTTTCAACAAACTTAATTTTAATGCTGGCTGTTAGTACTAACTCAGTGTGCCAGTTTATTTTCTTTGTGTGTTTGTCCAACCATACTTATTTCTGAGAAATGAAAAATAGCAAATCTCTGAATAATAATAAAACGTGTATGCTTAATAATCTCTAACATTTTTGTGCGTACAGTCAGTTCTTTAGCCTACAGAACATACTGTTGCTTCACAGCGAAGAGAGTAACTCTTGCATCCAAACAAAGAAATGGTGCTTCAGTATGCCTTGGGTTGTAACAAATAGATTGATGAAGGGAAAACTTGAAAAGATTGGGAAAAATGGCAAGTAATAATTCTTTCTATGTTGTCAGTTGTGGTGTTGGTGGTTGGTCTGTTTGTTTGGTGGGATTTTTTTTTATTTTTCATGTTAAAGTGATGCCATTTTAGATAGGAAGTTCTTGTGGATACTAATTTCTACTCCCCAAATACAAAATTCTTTTAATTCCTAATCGTGGTTGTTTTTATTTGTTACAAAAGGTGGCAGTGGTGAATTCTAACAGTCCCTGTTTATTTGTGGAAACAGCTAATTTAGAATGTTGACACAGTACTTGAAAGTTATGCAGATAATACTTCCTAAAAATTTTGTATGTGGTTGTAACTAAAGAAGTTATTAATGGCTATAATAAAAGAAATGAGTTAAAAGTAAAAGATCAGCTCAGCAGAAGGCTGAACAAAATTTTCAGGAGTAAAGTTAGGAAATTAAGAAGAGAGGCCTCTTTGACAAAAATTGTGATGACAAGGGAGATTTTTGAGAGATGTTGCCATTACAGGAATACTAGTGTTGGATGAGTATGGCAATGAACAGAAGCCTCTTCATAGGTGAGATCTACACTTAAAGATTTTTTTTTCCTTTTTTTGGAGGGCAGAGTGGAGGGGGGAAAAAAAGAGCGAAGAAGAGGAAGATGTTAGAAGATTGAGAAATCAAGCCTTCTACAGGGAGTTTAAGTAGGGATTTCACAGGTTTCGAAAACGACCCAATTTCTTTTCACAGTAACAGAGTATCCAGTGGCCTACTTGAAATTGGCGGCTGGGAGTGTGAAAGCAAACACCAACAAAAAATGAGTATGAGTCAGACCCATGAAAGTTTGTGTATTTCAGTTACTAGTTCTAAAATATGAAAGCAGATCGCCCACAAAAACCCTTTTCTTACTTGAAATTTAAACGTAGATAAATAATAGCCTGTTTGCAGCTAAATAAAAACACAGAAGACTTGCAGAAACAAGCGAGTTAGGCAAACAGTTTTTATTTTATTTTTATAAAACTGTTTGCCTTATCACTTGCAGCATTTATATCTCAGAATAAAAGAAAATTAACAAAAAATGAGCTTGTTGAACTGGAAGTGAAATTTGATAAGTCTGGGCAGCTAACGAGAGACTATTGATAACAAGTTGGAACACACTTTACAGAGAAGTAAGGGGGAATGAAAGAAGAAAAATTTGGTGAACTCAGGTTAACGCAAGTAGTTCTATGCTTTTATGGCAATTTGAGTGTATCAGTAGCTCCCTCTCCACAACTGTTCCCCTTCTCATCAAAAGTTAGCTTAAGCATCTAGATACCTAGGTGTATTTGCCTTTTTACATCATGTAACTGCTCAAAAGGATGCAGAGAATTCCTGGAAAGGTGCATTTGGTTATGGAAAAGGTATCTGTTTTATATTACCCCCAAAACAATTCTGGTAGCTGCAGTATACGGAAGATGAGGAGCTGCTAAAGTAGGTCCAGAGAAGGCCACAACAGTGACCTTAGGGCTGGAGCCCCTCTGCTCTGGAGCCAGGCTGGGAGAGCTGGGGCTGTTCACCTGGAGAAGAGAAGGCTCCAGGGAGAGCTTAAAGCCCCTTACAGTGCCTAAAGGGGCTCCAGGAGAGTTGGAGAGGGACTGGGGACAAGGGATGGAGGGACAGGACGCAGGAAATGGCTTCCCGCTGCCAGAGGGCAGGGATAGGCGGGATAATGGGGAGGAATTCTTGGCTGGGAGGGTGGGGAGGCCCCGGCACAGGGTGCCCAGAGCAGCTGTGGCAGCCCCTGGATCCCTGGCAGTGTCCAAGGCTGGGTTGGCCAGGGCTTGGAGCAACCTGGGGTAGTGGAAGGTGTCCCTGCCCATGGCAGGGGGTGGAATGGGATGGGCTTTATGGTTCCTTCTAAACAGAATCATTCTGTGACTGTAAAAGGGCGCTATTCATGGTTTGTAGTAATAATGTTTGAAAAGTAGCAGTTTGGGGTTTTTTGACAGTGTAGGTGGATATACACTTAGCAAGCTCACAAAAAATTTAAAGGCTTCCAAAACAGGCCGTCCCCCAAAGAACATGAGAATTTATTTTCTTCATACACGTGTAACACCTGGAGATTTAATTACGTCTTCACTTTGGTATAAACGATTAACATTGACTAAGAAACTAAAGATAATATGATTGTAACAGTTTTATGTGCTTGCACTGATTATATTGAGTGTAATTGAAACACAGAGGGCAATTGTGCCTTTCTTCTACTTATTTCTATGTAGTTATTTTTAGAAAATCATCTTATTAAAAAATTGAAAGTAGTTTATTGCTGCATGTTGTCTGCAAATATGGTTGATGTGTATGTACTTATATATCCTTGCGTGTATGTATTAGAAACCTTTAGTGAGTAAAACAAACTAACATGCTAGATCCAACAACTAAAATTACAAAAGAAAAATTACAAAAGGACTGAAAGCTTCAAGGAAAGAATTAATGAACTGCATATTTCCCTGTGGAATACCTATTTTTTATTACAGTTTTCTTTTAAACTAATAGTCTATATTTGATGTGTTGTAAGCTATGATAGGAAGGCAGTTAAAAAACCAAAACAAAACACAAAACCCATTTACTGATGCAACTTCTGTAAGACTTACGCCCAACTCTGTTAATGCTTCTGCTGCAAACCAGATTTAATAATGGTTATCTGTTGGGGGGCAGATTCTGATTTACTATTGTAAATCCACTGTTAGGGGGAATAAGTGATTTATTAAACTTTGCTGTACAGATGACAACTGGAGGAGCTCAGATGTAAATTCAGTTTTTGGTAGTATCACTGTGTTGTTTATACCAGCTGATTTCTCTTTGCAATAGCAACATTCCATTTGCACAAGAAAGTGCTTTTGTTGCTTACAGTTCCGTCAAAAGTTAAAAAGTTCAGAAATCTTTCCAAGTACACATGATTAGAATTTTCACTTTGTTTGCTTTGGTATTCTTACAGAAGGAAATGTTCTTAGCATTTAAATATAAAGCACTACCCACTTACGGGAAATGAGAAATATTTTTTCTCACTAAATTTCAGAGTCTTAGTGTACAGTAGCTCTGAAATTTAGATGTTCAGGTTAAGAAGACATTTCTAGTTGACCATTGAAAAGATAATTTTCCATATGTAAATTGTCACCACCTTATATTTTGCATCTAAGTCTTCAGGAACTTTTCTGCAGGTAACTCATCTTGAATATTGTGTCTGTGTTTCAACTAGAAAGCCTGTTTTAAGAGGACTTGACCAGTTCACCACAGGGAAGCTCCAAAAAGTCTGGTCATTCTAAGGGCTATGAGTTCAAGGAGGGAGGTGTATCGTGTGTGGGAGTTTCTTTGCTGTTTACCTGGACTACCACTGATAATTTTACATTTGATTATTCAAAAGTTGCGATTGTAAAATATGTACTTTACAGGTGTTGTGAAGTAATTTTTTCATAAAGATGCTCGCAAGCTTCATCTAGTGTTCAAATATTTTGCTCCTGTATACTTAACATCTTGAGGGCTTTTATGGCAGTAGTTGAAATTCTGGCTATGTGATCATATGTGATTACATACGTATTTGTAATACAAAATTGTTTCTTCCGTGGCCCGGTTTCAGTATAAAAGCAAGCTGCACCTTCTCCTGTTTTAAAATTAGTCTAGAGAACTGACATTTATCTGCATTTCGAGACTCCAAAAGTTGCTATCTATGAATGCATTCATTAAAGTCGTATTGTAATGAGCCTGATGATGGAGTGTATATTCTAGTACTTGACAGAGAACATATGTGTGCATGTACCTCTGTGTGTATATATTAATGCTTATCAATATATTTGTGTATGCATACGTATATATGATTTATTTTATCAATACAGGTATAATCTGTTTTGTCTGAGGACCTGATTCATTAGATATTCTTTCAGTAAGTCAAGATTCTCTTTCCTTTTCTGACCCATCTCTAATCTGGATGGTTTTTTTAAATCACTTTGTCTATACATCAAGAGCTGAAAGTAGTTTTTCTGGTTTCAGTAAGGCTGTGATAGTTTATTCTGTGTACTAAGGATCTTACCAGGCATGTTTTGTTTATTTAGGAAAGAATAAAGTAAATTGTGATGGTGTACATGTACGTTAGGTAAATGCAGGTGTTTTCTAACTTTTTTTACATGTTTTGTCAGTAGTCAAAGGTTTTCTTTTTAGGTTTTTCAAAGGTAATTTCTTTAAGGGAAACACAGCAATGAAGAGGATGTACAATTTGGAGTTTTAGTATTCTTGCACAATTCAGAGGAAGTAAATAAATGGTGTGTTAGAGTACACCTTAAATGCGTATCAGTTGAATAAAGCATGGGCTTAGAGCTAGTTGAGTGTTACGTGTGTCATCTGCTTTAGATATTTTACAGAGGTGATGTCAAGGTGAAAGCAGACTTGCAGAATAGTTGGAAATCATTGATATTCTGACTCTGAGGCTGTAAATGGCTCTGTGGCAGATGGAGGCTTTGTCAAGGAAGAAAAATGGCAGCTCTGCAACATCATAGACACTTTTGCTTAGCAGCTCAGCACATAGCCTGTGACCTTCCAGTGTTCAGGAGTTCCTCCTGTGCTTTAATAAATTGTCCTCCAGTTTTACTCCCTAAAAGTAGATTAATAGTAGGCATTATAATTCAGTACAGTTTGTGGTATTTCATTGTGAAAAAAACATAAGCCTGCTTTATTGCTAGGTATTAAAAGTAAGCTTTGAAGGATGCTTACAATTTCTGCATTGAAGTGCCAGGAATAGCGTTTAACTAAGCACTGTGTAATACTGAAAGTGAAGGTGTTAGTGTGCATATGACTATGAGTACAGCACAATACAAAACCCGTATATGTGAACTGGATATGTATACGTGCATATTCTGTATGTGAACATGTGTATATATTTATGACCATTCTCTGGAATATTTGAAACACTATAAAATGGACAGTGTTAATTTTTGGAATATGTTCATACTGTGAGCATCTATATCTGTGATTTCTTGCAGCAGAATACAGAATTTTAGACTATATACACTGAAGTAGCTACTTCTAGTTAGTTCAGAGAGAATAAATACAGTTGATTAATTCAGACTAATTTCTGGGTTCATGCTTTTTCTTACTGATAAAAGTTCAAATATGTTTTAGCACCTGGCATTATCTTTTTCTGTGTGGTGTTGATACGATTTCATCTGCATTCTTCGCTATATTTTTAAAGTGATGGTTCACTTTTATTAGTAGAATAACTGTTTCCTGTGTTCTCATGCCTATGAAATTTATGCCAAGTTGCGTGAGTTGTGAAGGTTTATGTCTTGTGCTTAAGGTATATGCATGATTGCATAGTGTCAACAGCGATGTACCAGGATCACGTTTCATATTACAGCAAATTTGCCTATCTTAGTCTTTCTCATTTGATCATTTGAGTTAAGACTGTATCATTTAACAGTTTTCTATATTCTTAGGTTCCATATCCAGTAGATTGATCCCTAATAAAACCAGTGATGTCAGTTGCTGTAGTATATGGCTTCAAGAGCCTGTAACATCTTGTAGAAGATGCTCAATTGGACTGTTGATCTATACTGCATGGCAGTAAGTAATTGTTAGAAGTGCAAGCTTTTCACAGCTATCATCTGCCAGCCATACTCTTTAGCCTACTTGACAATTGTTGGAGTTCCAGAAAGCAATCACTGTTTATCACAGAAGAAAATGACCTATCACTTTCAAGGGTCAAGGTTGTTGCATTAGAGCTTCTTTATTTCAGAGCCTGGAGGTCATAAAATCCTTGCTTTTATATTAATCGTGCCTCCTCTATCTCTTCAGCTGCAGTCATTTTGAGATATAATGTGCATGGCTTTGTTGCAGAAGGACAAATGCTTCATAATTGAAAGAAGCATTTTTGATAGTGTGTGATAGTCTTCATACGTCTTTTCATTAGGATGTGGTAATGCACAAATGAGAGTAAGACCTCTTCATGTATCATATGCCTGTATGTTTGTATCCTGTAGCCACATATCTTTAAAACTGAGAAAAATGGAGGAAAAAATAAGGCCATGTGTTTTATGCCTTTGGCTTTCAAAGGCTCTTAATGACGTAGGTGCTTGTTAACTTAGCAGTGGAGCACATATGAAGACAGTTCATGGAAATTTTTGTGCTTTCAGTTACTTAGCTAGTTCATTATGTCCAGTATCCTGATGGTATTCTTCCTGGGTTGTTTAGAGACCATTTGATACAACTGCCTCCAGGGATGCTTAAGTCCGTATTCTGACATGTAATTATTTTTCTCTTCTATTTTTTAGAGTGGTCTTTTATGCCTTCTGGGTTTTTTTGATGTTATAATGGCTGTTGTAACTATGGAATGACTGAATGGCTTCCTTACATCCCCCAGATAAAATAAATTACAAATTACTTCCATTTATTCCATGAGAGTTCTGTGTGCAATTTTTGTATACTAGAGTAAGTAATTATTTGTCCTTTCTTTTTCATGGAGTTAGGGTTTTGTAAACACCCATGCCCACCCAAGTAAACCTCCTCTGCTTCTGCCAAAACAAGCCACCCCTACCAAACAAGTCAGCAAACGTTTATTCCCTATTGTTTTGTATTAGGTTTTGGTATGACTTTGGAGCTTATCAGCAATACCGCTAACTTGATAGTACCTTATAGTAACAATGTGTTGTTTGTATTAATTCAATTGAAAAATAAAATCTGTAAAATGAGAACAATAGAAAAAATTAGTGCGCTGTATTCTAGTTTCAATAGTTTTGGGGTGATTTCAAAACATAGGTTTAATAGTTTTGGAGCTAGGGGTGCAAACAGGTTGCTTTTTATCTGTGAAGTGTAATATAGTGTATAACCCACAAAACCAAAATATGGTATTAGTATAATGAAAGAAAAATGTTTTTTAAGATACCTTTGTAATTTTTAAATTTTTATGGTCACCTCTGAGTAGTAGAATAAATAATTCCATTCTGTATTCACCTCTGTTTCAGTAAAGTGTTTTATGTACCTGTTAAGTATAGTGTGTATTTTAACATACTGTCACTGAACTTGCTGGATTGTTTTACTTTTTTTCATTATGGTCTTGCACGTTCAGGCAAAGAAAATACACTTGTATTCGTGTAATGATGCTGAATTCTGTCCGGTTTAATCATTAGATAAATAGAGAGGGTATTTTTCAAAAATGTGGTATTGTGTTAAATTCTTGTATTAAGGGGCGTGCAACTTGAACTATGAAAGTGTATAGTTTGTTCCAAGTGACAGCCAGTTTTTATTATATGTTCCTGCAGTTTTACAGAGGAAATAAAACTCCTTTGTTTCTATAGTACTCATTGATTTTTCTTTCAAGGCTATGCTAACAATGCTGATAGAAGCTATGCAATTAGAATCTACATTTAGCAGTAAGCAGAGAAAGAAATTTTGTAAAATAAAAAGTGTTGTACATACAGTGTTTAAATATTTGGTGGTATTGCTGTACTTGAAGCAGTGAAACCAGGAGGACAGGATACTTGAAAGGTCAAAAAATGAGAGAAGGAACAAATGATGCACAAAGAAAATGACACTGAGGTCTTGGTTTAATACAAATGTATTCCAGGTTGATGGCTGATTTCATTAGCAAATCTCATTGTTATGCAATGTCTGTTCTTATGCAGCAAAATGAATATTGTATTCTCAGAGGGTCTGTGTATGTATGTGTACTTTGATGATAGATAAAGAATATATTTATTGTTGTTCCAAGCTTTTAAAACTTCTGAAATATCTTTATAGTTTCAAAATAATTTATTTTCAGTTTTCCAATAACGTGGTAAATTAATGGTTATTTTTACGGAAAATAGCAGTTTAACCCTCCTTCTATGTGCATTTCTCTACCGCGTTTGCTACCTATGTGATCTTTTCTCCAAAATCTTGTTTGACCAAATAGCAGTTAATACTGAATTTATCCCTCCCCATACATATGTAAAGAAAATTAAGAATATTGGTTTCTGTAATGCTTTTTAAAATGGATTATAGTAATGTATGCAGAACATGGAAATAAACCTCATCTTGGTACCAAATCTCATAAAACTCAAATGCCTATATTTTAATAGATTATACTGAAAAATATTAGCAAAACTTTATGGTAAGAGATATCAACTTTATTATGAAATGGCATGTTTTTGTACGTAGGACAGTGTGTTCCTTGAGATCCTGGTATGCGTTAGTTTGTTTTGTTTCCGAGTTGCTGGTTAAAACCATTCAGTAATACTAAAACGTTTTGATAATCAAAATGCTGAGAATGAAAAGGAGCATACGAGAAGGCTTTGACAGAGGAAAATCAAAATGTACTGAAATTATTTAATTCTGTTATTTTTCTATACTCTTTGAGTATTTATTCCATGTATATGTACTTTGTGAGGTTGAAATCTAGTGGCAAATGTTTGAAATGCTGCTAAATAAGTGATAGTTTGGGATTTTTAGTAGTTCTGTGATTACTTTTAGATAATGCGCTTGCATGAAGAATGATTTTGGGCACTGAAGTAATGTAAAGAATAAGCTGGTTTTCTGGTGTTTTCTGTGACTTCTTATGTGCACTGAAACAATTCTGTACTTATTAGGGTTTTGGTAGAGATGTATTTCATAAGAGGAGAATATGGCTCTTTCTGAGTGATGGTTCACTGGTAACTCCTGTGTTCATTTCAAATCCAAGATACTGTTTAAGGATCAACTCGACAGGTGCAGTGTTCATGCATTTTGTAAACAATTCAGTAAGGACCAAAGGGCCTTTAAAATAAAGCTAAATCATGAGCAGTATGACCCATAAATGTGACCAGGCTGTGTAGGAAGTGGAACGAAGAGAAGATTTTTGCCTCTCTTCTCCTTGGGAAAGGACACCTCGTTCCCTTGGCTTTGGTAGCGCTATAACCCATGTAAGGATGCAGATTACTTACTGTCAGCTGATGGGTTTTGAAGATTGGTTGATGTAGTTGTTCTTGGTAGTGAGAAACTATTTGAACTAAGGTAATCTGTCTCTTGTGATGCATCTTTGTTCTCAGTTTGGAGACCGCTTTAGACCAATCTAATGACTACTAGTGGTACTCAGCGTAACAGTGGAACTCAAGAGTGGGCTCTGTACAGTAGCATATGTAGGGGAAAAAATGGTTCTGAGGCTTGTAAATGTTGTCAGTCTGAATTTATAGGGACACAAGTAGGAATTGGTTTAGTGTGCTGTTGCATGAAGGTCTCTGAGGAGTAAAAGATGGTTGAGACTTGGTGCAGGCTGCATGTGGGGAGGAAAGTTGGTTGTTGGGTCCATCCTTTGTGGACGCTCCCCTCCTCCTGCCAATCTTTTGTACTTTAGTTGGAGGTCACTTCTATTAATTCGTTAGGTTTTTCTTGAATAAAAAATGACTTAGAATCTCTGTTATTCCTTAAGAAATGAATTGTCCTTTTTGTCTCCTCCTTATTGGTCCATGCAGTTAGTGTCAGAGGATTCCAGCTAAAATTGCTAGAAGCAAAAGACAAACTAATACTGCATCTGAAACTTTTATAAATAAACATACTGATTTAATAAACTGCAGGGAATTTATGCTCTCCAACACTATTGATGCAGGTTGTGTTCACAGATGATGCTGGATTTAGGTATTGGGCCTGTATTCATAAACATTTGCTATTTTGAGCAAATGTTTCTGCTATGGAGTAATATGTGGTTTTTGCAACAATTTTGAAGTTGGATCAAGTTATGACGCAAAATGTAAGTCTCTGGCTTTGTTTGCATTCACTGCAGGTTCTATAGGGATTACATGTTCTTCTCAAGTGTTTGTAAGCAACATTCATGGCTTAACTGCTTTTATATTTCTTTATCACAGGGTAGAGTGAGACGTTCTAAATCAAAATGTGTAGAATAGAGCTACCTGGATGATTATAGGTAGTTCTAGATAGACTGAAATCTAGTAGGTGAAGTTTTCAGGATTTTGTAATTTCTTTATGGCCATAGATTTAATTCCCATGGGCAGTGTTTGAAGTTTCAGTAGAGGAAGACTTCAATATTTTACTCACAGTTATCATACGTATTTTGTAAAGTTTTTAGGTTTTTTTATCTACTTAGTTTACCTAATCATACCCATAGCTAGAGTTGTCTTCAATACCCATGTTTATACTTAGAATTTGCTATATAGAAAGTGATACTGTTAAAAAAAAGTAAATCTTTCACAAAGACAGTAACTGCCCAGTTGGGCTCCACAGGCTGAGGCCATGCCATTTCATGAGGGCAGGGGCTGATGCATGTTTGAGATATAGTTGGAGTAGTTGACTTAGTGTATCATATTAGGTCAGTTTTACAAACATAATATTTTTCATGAAGCTGAGGTGTTTGACCACCAGTGTTTTGGTAGCCTGTAAAACTTCTGTCTGAGAACAAAAATTGCTGAATCTTTGTTACTCTCTTGCTGACTAACATGGAGGTGTAGTGGGTTGTAGTTTAGTATATTTAACTTCTCTGATGGCTACAGTGGTAGAAACCAGATCTGCGCTTTTAACGTTTCACTGACTCTTACTGGACTAAGGTCTGATTGAGCCTAGGGTTCAGAAAATAGGTATGGACCTTCTGTTTTGCTGCTTCCAGTGGCATGTTTTTGTTTCTCTCTACTTCATGGCTCTGTCAATGCTAAACAGCTGTTCCACAGTAAGTATTTTTCACATTATGAGCAATATGGATTGAAACAATTTTAGAAAAATCATAGTTTATGAGCGGCTACTTTAACGTAGAACCATTGTACATGATTCTCCTGGAGTCGTACAAGAATCAAATTCATCATGGCTGTATTTTAGCATGCAAATTTCTGATATTAGCAGATTGAGGGTGCAGATCATGGTCTCCTAAATCTTGCAGTGAAAGCTTGTTTGCAGTGATACTAGTACCAAACTTACTCTGATTAAATACCACATATAGTGCTTTTAAAAACTATTTTAAGACCACTGTGAAGAGTGCTGAGGATACTCCTTTTTTTTTGCAAAGGCATTTCTCATTTGCTGGTTTGGAATTTTACTGTTTTCTTCCAAAGCACTGCACATGGTTTGATGAAACTGCTTTTTTGTAAGACAAGAAACAAAAAACCGTGTGAATGAAATGCTGAAGTTTTGGTGTAGTTTAACTTAAGGCAATGAGTTAATATGCAAGTGTTTGATGAGGAAATTGTGGCTGCACTAGTTGTATCTGTAACAAGCACAGCCTGCAAAATTCTTCTTGGTGTGTTGTTTTGATTGCAGAGATCCCTCTTAATGTATCTTAGGTTGTTTGGGAGATTGTGAGGACAGAATCACTCCTTCATTGGCAGAGGCTGCATTTTCACTGTCAGTGTTTGCTGATACGCATGCACCCCTTCATATTTCATGATCTTTCCAGTAATGCTTTCTGTATTTTTTTTTCATAGATTTCCTTTGTTTCTTTCCTAATTGTGAAAAATGGCGGCAGCGTATTCCTAACATTGTTATTAGAAACTTCTTTGGTGTGTTGTTTTTTTCAGACATGTTACTTTGGTGTATTTCTTAGGTTGTCTTTGATGCTGCTGAATTTCTGAGAGCAAGAATTAATTGATTGATCCACTGCCCCCCAGCGCCTTTGCCTCTCTCTCCTGCTTTACAAATGATTTTTCTCTGATTTACATGTTGTGGTTCAGGCTCTTGTGCTGTTATTTTAGGTCACTGTAACAGTTTCACTTGTATCAACAGGTTGTCTAATAAGTTAACTATATTTATCCCTTGCAGAAATTCTGTAATCTGTTTTTGGACCAAATACTTCATTCTAGTTGCTTAGGAGAAGTGAGCTTTTCGGTCTGTTAGTCAAGGTTATTGTTCTGGGGGAGTGTTCTTGTTTATTTGTTGGAGGTTTCTTTTTCTTTTTTCCCCCTTTTAATTCTCATAGTAACCTAGGACCTTCTTCGGTTCCACCATGAAAATACAATTTTTAAACTGGAGCCTGTGGAAATTAATTTTTGGAATGATTATAGGTAGGGAACAACCTATAATCTCTTCTCACTGAATCGTTGCCATGTATTTAGTCCACATGCGATTGTTTCTTTTTGTGAAGGAAAAGTGTTTGGTAGTTTTAAGAAAAGGCATGAGATTTTTTTTTTTTTCTCTTAAAATTGTGTTAATTAATTCTTATGATTTCTGCATATTGTTAGTAGATTTCTTTAATTGTGCTTTTTTTTGCAGGTTGATGCTTAAATTCACATGCAGTAATTAGAGTCTGTTTTTCTCGGTTTCAGATATTTCCGGGGTTGTTTCAGGGTATAGTTTCATAGCACTTTTACATACCAAAACAACTTGAGGAGCAATTTGTTCTGGAGAGAAAGTGTGTGTGTGAGTGTGTGTTTACATAAGTATAATTTACAAGAAAATAAATACATTTTCCTTGGGCATGGCATAAACAATGCAGCGTGGCACTGATGCTTACATAACATTGTGGGAAAAATTTCCTTCAGAGTTCAGCTGGTTTTATGTTTTTCTGCTACCTTTTCCCCTCATGTAATTAAAGTACAGATAAAGCTGCATACTTCACCTGAGCTGTTGTTGGTCTGTGAGCAGCTGTGTTACTGGTGATCCAAGTGCTCCACCTGCCTTTCGGTTTGTTTACCAGGAAATCAAGATGTGTAAACTGCAGGAAGCACTGTTTGACCCTCTCCGACAGTATCTCATTACAATAATTGCTAATCTCTGAATAAGACAGCCATGTTTTGTGTGTAACACGGAGGGAGCTTGTGGTAGATTTTAGATGCTTCCTTAAATACAGCTTTGTCAGCGCTTGCTTGGATTTCATTTTCGGGATAGCTTTTGACAATAGGCATCTGGCGACCTCTGGGCTCAGCAAACTCGGACATGATAGCATGTGTGCTTTCTTCCTTCTTGACTGAAAAAGAAAGCAAACAACAAAAACCTCCAAGACCAAACCCTCGGCTTGTTTTGGAGTGCTGTCACTGCTCTGTAGCGACAGGATAATGGCTACTTCCTGATTAAACCTCTCTCCACAGTAAGCTGTTCATGTTCTTTATCTATTCTGCTGTAGTGCCAAGTGTTCAGGGCTTTTCTTCCTTCCCCCTTCTTCCCCCCCCGCACCTGCCCCCTCGGCCTTCCCTGGGTTAATAGTTTGAAATGTTTACAGACTGAAGAATAATCTAAAAAGAATATATAGAGTAGCAAATTTAATTTTTTTTTCAATTCTAAGACAACTACTGCTTCTTGGAGTGCTTATCTGACAGTAGTGATGATCAAAAAATCTGATTTTCATGAGATTAAAAAACCCCAAACTATTGAAGTCTATATAAGTTTTAGACAACTAGTATTAACTTTATGAAAAATTCTGATGAATACTCACTGGACAAATACAGTGACATAGAATGCGTGTATTTCATGCAAATTCTGAAGTCTTGGTATTTTCATAATAATTTTATCACTTCCAGAACTGTTTCCTGTCTAACAAACTTAGTCTTCAAATAAAACAAAACAGCCTTTTTGTCAGCTTTTCTTACATGATTGTGTAAGTGCTGTTTCTGACTTCAAGTAATTTCTTGGCTCTTGCTACTGAGGGCCAAGTGAGTGTGAGTTATCACTCAGTGCACAGGTGTGGTTTTATTTTTCTCAAGAGTATCAGTCTAATAGATTTCATATTGTAAAACAATGGTTACAGAGCGTTTTTGGTCTTACTTGGTTTGTTACGTGGGTCTACAATGTTTTCATTTTTCTTAAGGTTGGTCTTCTCTTGCACTAGTATAAATGGCATAGCATTTGCAATAGTGCTGTACATATAATGATAAATGTTACTGGCGTTCTATAGTATGTAATACCAATTCGTGTTCTTGGTTATTTTGTGGAAGTTTAAAAAGGTGCTAAATTGAATTTTGCAGTTCTAATATAAATTAATAATAAAATAGTATTGTGTTCTTGGTACCAAAGACTTTAGTTTTTCCCTTTGTAAACTAGAGTATGAGAAACCTTGTAGTGAATTCCTAACCAAAATCATTGTTGCTCTTCAAAAGTCCACTTTTTCTATTACTGTATTTTACGTGGAAATAAAAGGATGTACAATTTCATTTAGTAACAGGGCATATCCACTATGTTAACAGAAACTGGAACCAAAAATGAAACATGGAGAAAAAGTATGATTCAGTTAAAAGACAGAGATGTTTTTTATAATAGATGGTTAAAAAATAGATATTGAATTAAACAGCTATTATTAAAAAACTTGTGAAGTAGACAGCATATATGAGAAATCTGTTTTGTTCACTCTGAGAAAAATAAGTAGGCCAGGAACAGTGTTCCTCCAGCTTGGGGTAGAAAGAGGTTTTGAGCATGCTTGACCTATTAGTTCGCATGAGTTGTTAGCTGTAGAGGAAAGGGTGTGGACAATGGAGTGGCTAGAGCATGTAGATACAGGTCTATTTTAAGGAGAACAAGGCAGGAAAAATGCCATGGGGAAGAAAGGAAGAGGGATTCAACATTACTTTTTTAAAGGGTTCTCTTCTTGCAAGGTGGTGAAGACCTGGTATTTGGAAGCCATTGATTTGAACTATTCTTTCCCCAAAATGCTTGTGCTGTGTTCTGAGGATTGCTGAGGAATGAGTGCCATGATCTATGAAACTATGACCTTTTCGTCTTGAGAACATTGACTGAAAGAGAAAGATTTCACAGGATAGCCATAGGTTTCAGACACATGCTGCCTCCCTTTTGGAAGCCCAGTGACCTGGAGTACTATCCTATACTAATGTCTCTTACAAAACAAGACTCTATTGATTTTTTTTTTTTTTAACAAAATACTGAATTGCTGCTGTTAATAGATAAACTTTATATAATCTGATACTCCAAATAAGTTACAGTAATGCTTAATGTTGACTCTGTCTATGAAATCCTAGCTTGGGGACCAGCAAAACGTGTATTGTCTTCCAGCAGACTTCCTTGGTGTCCAGCCATCTTGTACTCCTGCTCCGTTCTTTCCAATGTCCTACAATCTGGGTGTTTTGAAAAGGTTTCCCTTGTTATTTGTAATCTTTTTGCATATTCTACCTCTGAAGAGACTCTTAAAGCATGGTGCCTCACAGCTGCTTTGACCTTGTTGGCTCAAGCTTCAGCTTTAATTTACAGGACCTGATTCCTGCAGAACAGGCAGAACAGCCCTGATGGGAGCTGCAGGAGCTGCACTGCCTGGGCTGCCTGGGGGAAGGGAAGTGTGGGAGGCAGCAGTGGCCAAGGGATACAGCTGTTTTTGCTGCGCAGGGAAGGGCAGATCCTAACCCTGGGCCTAGCCATAGGCCCTCATGGAGCTCTTGAATTGAGTGCTGGGTGGCAGGAGTTGCGACTGCTTAGGCTTCCTGCTCCCACACCCCCGAGAGAGCCGCAGTTTTATCTGGCAGATATGACCATCATTGACTGCTTACCTTTGCAGAGTGCCTTTAAGTTTTGAAACAATGGTTTATTGCAATGTGTATCACTGTTAATCTTTAAAGGATTTTCAAGCTTTGCAAGAAGACAACACCTGGTACAGCAAAAGTGGACTCCTGTGTTTTAACCAGTGTTCTTTAATCATGTAGGAAAATGTAACGTTTAGCATGTGGCTTTGTTAGAGCTTGAAATCTAGATACAGTACTTTTGTTTTGAAGATGGACGTATGGATGGCTTACTATCTTCTTTCTTTCCAGTTTGTGGAAATAAAAATGTGATCTGGCAGGTTTTGCTTGTGTCTAAGCACTTACTTCAAGTTTGTAAATAACATCAAGATGTCAGATTTGCATCTGCTTGATTTGTGAAAATAATGTTGTGAATGGAGTCAGCCAGAGTAGTGTTCTGACACAGTAATACCTGCTGCGGCTTCTGTTGAGCCTTACGTTTATTTCTTTATATCCTAAGATCCCCCTTATTTTCCTTTCTAGTTATTCTGTTTACCTAAACTTTAGTGGACTCTGTTGTTGTTTTGTGGGGGGTTTGTTTTGCTTGAATGTCTCAGTTTTTAAAAAGGTCATGATACCTTTAAAATTGGAAGAAACAATGAACAAATAACCTAAGAAAGATATTTTGGAAAAAGGGGTGGATGCCAATGATGAAGCTGACTCAAAACAGTGGCTGTTATGGCACGTAACACTTCCTTCAAGAACTGGTTCTGGTTTTCCAAAGAACCATGAGAGTGCAACTGCATGAAAATGGGGAAACCATTTACCTGTGTCTCAGCCTATTAGTGGGAACTATTACATTCCTGCTAGATGACACCGCAAGGTGCTTTTAGGAGTTCAAAACTGAGGAATTAGCATTCCTGAATGGTAAGTTTTTTAGTCAAGGTGCCAAAACTCAGTCAGTGACGTGGGAGGCTGATAGACTTCTTCACTCTCCTGTGGGCTAAAACTAGTTTTCACTGGCATTGGAGAACCTGATGTACAATTTAGATGTGTGGCTTTTTCTCTTTTTGTTTAAATGTAAAATGATACTAATGTTAGAATAATGAGACTGAAGTTTGGTGCTATTCTAAAACAAAATCAGGACCCATTGCAAAGCCTGAGACTGGTACAGGAACACATTGAAAAGATTTGTTTCTTCTGAATGCTTTTCTGGAACTCTGACTTGGTACCCATTATTCATTTCTCATCAGAGTATGCTAGTGATTATAGTTTTTGGCAATATTTGAAGGACTAGAATAATAACTTAAATTGTTAGGATGAAAAACAAACAAAAAACCCAAAGAAATCTTTAGACCATTTGTTAGGAAGGACTTTGACTACCATCCTTGCCCCTTCTTACTTGTTAGAGTATATGTGGTCTGTAAGAAGTTTAGGACTGCAGGGTAAAAGAACCCTTTTCTCAGCATCTTTTTTCTTACAGGGCAGTGCCCATGGACTAGTTCTGAGCTTGTTATTTTGACACATGTGGAGTTCATACACCCAAACAGATATTGGATTTGTAGTTATTTTCTTCTCCAAATTATTTTTCCTTTAGATTATGCTTTTAAAGATTAACTGAAGTTTTCTCTATACAGTCATTTCTTTGTGTCTTTTTTCCCAGGATGAAACAAAATAATACCAAGTAGGCAAAGCACATTGTTTGTAGTGACTCCTTTTGAGAGTTATTGTGTGTGTGTGTGTGTATATATATATATGGGCAGATACTTTAGGCTTCACAAAGTTAGCTGTTGGTTTAATGCCTTCTATTATTATTTGGCAAAGTTAGGCAAGATTCAGATATAGAAGTACTAAAAAACATGTTTGGCACAAGCACTATTGAATTTTAAAGATTCCTAGACAAGCCTGTGGCAGTTTTTGCCATCAAAGGTTCAGCAGGGCACTCCCTCTGTAGGGGTTTTCTCCAGCTCTGCTGGTGCCTGTAATTGGAGCTAAGCCTCGATTTTGAGCTTGAGATCAAGTATGGCTTTTGAACCATGGGAGGAGATGTACGATACAATGGCTAAACAGAAGCTAAGTTTCTGAGTGGTGGAATACCACCAGAAAAGCAGAATATTTGCCTCTGAGAAATTGAAATTCAAGTTTTGGAAAAACACAGGAAAAAAGGCATTGACTTCAGCTGTCCCAGGTTTTTTACTGATTTTTGAACTACTGTTGCATAGGATTTCTAGTGCAGATTCCTGTTCTTAGGGTGGTTCAGAGCCACCCTAAGCAAAATTTTTACTGTGTATTTAAAAAAAAAAGTTCCATTATCAATATGCAAAGATTGAATAATATTTCATAATTTTAAAGTTATAAAGGTAGTTGTAGATAGCTTACTCAGTGCCCTCACAAACTGAAGTAATAGTATAAACTGCTGAGTCTTGCTTTGGTAGAACAAGATGAACCCCAAGTTATTGAAGTCTCATAATCAGACTATTAAAAAAACCCAAAAGATATGTGGGGAATGGAAGATTAGACTTTTACATTGAAACTGGAAACGTCTTTAAGCTGAACTGTTACGCATGAAAATAATAACTGATACTCATTCCAAGACAGTATAAAATATTGCAGTGATCCATTTGTTTGTTGGTTTGGGGTTTTTTTAGGAACAGAAAGGTTTGTAAAACCTCAGTTCTGAAATGATAAATCCTTTGTTTTGTTTTGATGACAAAATCTGGTGAACATGCCTCTTTGGGGCATTTACCAAACTGATGCCAGAGAATCTTTGCATTTGAATGTTCTTCAGATGCTAGTATTTCAGCCTCTGCAGTTATGGCAAGAGTCCAGAGTTTGCATCAATTTTATGTGGTACCACTATTTATTTGCTGTTTAGAATCTGCTTAGAAGTGTTGGAATACAGACGTGTAGTGCCGTCATCTCCTCTCCATGAGCGGAGTGTCGTAAGCCTTAATGTCTGCGCAGAGTTGCACTGTAGCATTCCCACCCTGATACTTAAATCATGACTGCTCCTCTTCTTGAGCTGGATGAATCGCACAGCTTTTCCGTTGGTAAAAGTAACTTACAGGATGATTCCTTTCTTGTCATCTGAAATTTGCTATGCTGTAAGAACTGGCTTGGGCAGCTGCTTTTGTAGGGTGAGCATTCCTGACTGAAAGTGTGTATATCTGTGTAAGAAGCTATCCCCACCCATCTGCTTCTGTGTTTTGAGGGTGATAGTGTCAATCTTTCCTTTCCTAACCCATCATAGAAGTGAAAATAAGTGAAGGGATGTGTGTTCTTAATAAAAGTGGTAGCAGCTAAACATCGACATATAAAGTTCATAACCTCATACAGAATGACACAGGTTTAGATTAGATGTTAGGATGAAATTAAGGGTGGTAAGACACTGGCACAGCTTGGCCAGAGAGATTGTGGGCTCCCCATCCCTGGCACTGTTCAAGGCCAGTTTGGACGGGTCTGTGGGCAGCCTCATCCAGTGGAAGGTGGATGCCCGTGGTGGAGTGTGTGTGTGCAATGAAATGAGCTTTTAAGGTCCCTTCCAACTCAAACCATTCTATGATTCTGTTTACATATTTGTTTAAACCAGACTCTTAGTGTTGTTGTTCTGGGTTTGAAACATTTAAGGAGACTTGGGTCACTTCAACATGAAGTGCCTCTCTGTGGTACTGTGTTGCCTCTTGGGTACTTAGTATGGCCATACACTTTCTGTGGTACAAATTGGATAGATTAGATGTCTTGCCCAGAATTATGCAGCTTTCAAAAATATATTCTGATGTTTGTCCAGAAGTGAGGCTTATGGAAGAATGTAGTTTAACGTGACGTGTGTGCCCCTCCTCCCTCCATGGAATGTAAAGTAAGTGAATTATAATGCCCTCTGTCATTTGGTAACTATTCTTTCTTTACCATAATCATGAACATCATGAAATGTGTGAATGCAGGAATATTCAAAGTGATGCTGATTTCTAATGGAAAGCAACACAGTTACTTGTAAAATAGGAGAAAATACATTTTTGAATTGCAGCTTATTTTGCATGTATTGTTTAATGATGAATTTATCCTGTTAGATAGAGTCAAAATAGATGCATTGTTTAAAATGTCATTTTATCCTAAGTCTGTTTAAAGTGGGCTCTACGTATTACTAAAGAGTAGAATGGCAACTGATTCCCTTCTCTGTTTCTGTTTTTGCCAGGCCAGTCATGACTCAGTTATACCGAACTTAAGAGTTGGATCTGCTTTGAAGTGGCTTTTAGTAAGTCACCTTGTGTGGGTAAAGACTGTTAAAACAAATATTAATGGAATTGTTATATATATGTGATTTTATGCATGTTTTCACTGCTGTGGATTCTGATGCAAGAAACAGTGAGTTGTTGTATCACTGATTGAATATGGGTGATACGAGGCAGGGGAAGGCTATAAAGCCCATTTAGAACATAATGCAGGAACGTACTGTCTGCCTTACATGGTATAACTGGCAGTAACATATTAAGTGTTTTGGTGCATAGAAGTGTCTTTGCATGATATCTTTGAAACACAAGCTAATCTTACTGTTGATTCACAAAAAAAGGTTTTATTGTGGTGGTTGATTTAGTAAAAGAAGTTTTGTTGTGGTGGCTTTTTTTCCTAGAGAATTTTACATAAAGTACTTAGAGTAAATTATCAAAAGTGACACAATTACAGTAACATTCTGCGAAATTTGCAATGTGTAGCAGTTAACTTGGCTTTTATGGTTTGTACAGTATTTGAGACAAGTAAAGTGGATCTCATTAATTATATTGGCACTTTTATTTGAGTTTAAAAATCTCAAGGTGTAAAACATCATAGCAGTAGTAGACTGTGTGTTGGAAGGTCTGTGACCAGGCCTTGTCACCAGAGCAGGGAGCATCACTAGGAGCCTCTGGTGTCCATAGTTTGTCTATAAGGAACTGCACCCATTCCTGTGGGTACCTCACTTCCTTCTCACCTGAGGTTTGGTCAGTGTGCTAGTTTGTTTTGTGGGTGTTTTTGTCACACCACTGGTTTTTAAACCCACTCTTCCCTGGTCCTGTGCCCTTGTGGAAGGTGTGGAACCCACAGGTACTGCTTGGCCTGCTGAGTCCCTCTGAGCTAGCACTCATGCTCTGCGTTTACCTTCTGAGCATGACCTTTCTGGACACTGTATTTTGCATTTATGATATGCTGGACTGTGTGTTCTGAGAGACTCTGATATGCTTCCCTTCATCAGCTGCAAGATTTCTGGCATCAGAGCACTGATTGACACAAGAACTAGTGGCAGACTGACAGTATTATGATAGATACAATTAAATACCTTGCTGTAAGGCAAGAGAACACAATACTGTGGGACTCTTCTATAGTTCCGAGTCATAAAGTTGTTACAAATTTCACTAGGTCGTTGAGAAAGACTGAAGCATATTTTTACCCAACTTCTTTTTCACTGTGTTAGAGGTAATAATTGAAATAATGAAGCAGGGCATGGGAGTGTAGAAGTTAAACTGGAATTTGGAGATGAGTTAGTCTAGTGTTTAGATGTCTTCTGAACACAATAGTATTCCCACATTCCAGCAAACAGTGGTAGGATACTGTATTAATGATACTATCCCGTGAAGGGAATTACTCATTTATACCTGTTTAAGAGTAAGAAAGGGGTTTTTATTCTGCATTAGGGTACATGTCAGTGAAGATTTTGAGCATAGAATAGTAGGTGATTGACTGTAAAGAAATTTCAACTTGATATATTTGAAAATGATTTGTTGTTTCCTTTAGTAAACCTTTTTTTTAGTGTTTCTATTTTTATTAAACATTAGTAATTTTTTTTTCCCCCGAAAGACAACATTTTTCTTGTATAAAGCTTCACATACTTCCCTTCTTTGTTCCTTTTTACTGAAAGGTTACTTTCTGTTTTCATTGGGTTCAGTTGCATTAATGACTATTATTCACCATGGGAAACTAGCTGGAGTTTTGGGCAAAGCATTGAGAGGAACTGACAAAAATCACTACACTTGGAAAATTTTTTTTTTTTTTTTTCCTAATTTTACTTAATGGTTTTTCTCTTTTACAAATATGACAGATTAAAAAACAGTCATGAAAGTTCATAACTATTGACTGACGAAATAACTCCAATGGAACAAACGTCTCACTTATACTTGGGGTTAAAAAGAGTATGGATCTACTTTAAATGGTGTGGACTTTTTAGTCACAGAACACATTAGGTCTACAGTGTAATTATTGATGATGCTGTCTAATGACTGTTTTGGGGATTATGTCTTTTGGAGTTAGCCATCTGCTGTGGTTAGAGTAATTAAACATAATTAAGGGTCGACTTAGTTTGAAATCAAAAGTATGTATGTCTCTAGGAGAAGAAGGTAATTTTTTCCATTCAAATTAATTCAGAAATACCAATATTCCAGTTCTCTATTAAAGACATTAAACAAGCAGCTAAATTAAAGTTTGAAAAAACACCCTCTCAAAAACACTTCCCAGACCCCTGCAAACTGAAATAAAAGGAGCAAGGTGGGGGTGAGAAAGAGAGGGGAGCCTTAAAAGGGCATCTTACTACTGTTCTCCCAGTTCTTATTTGATCAAACAGATGGCTTATGTTGGTTAAAAGCTTGCAAGTATAGCTATATTTACTTTTCTGTATTAAAAAAGTATTGATTTGCCAAGGATGTCTTATTTATGACTCAAACATGGATTGCTTGTAGGTGGTTCTTAACTATGCTTATTTATAAAATACTTTAGATGCTCACATCTGAGGAACTCCAGGCCTGTCAGCCTGACCTCAGTGCCCAGGAAGATCATCTTGGGTGTAGTCACATGGCACATAGGGGTTAACCAGGGGAGCAGGCACAGCCAGCAGGGGTTGTGTCTGACCAACCTGATCTCCTTTTATGACCAGATGATCTGCCTAGTGAATTAGGGGAAGGCTGTGGATGTGTCTGCCTGGACTTCAGCAAAGCCTTTGATACTGTCTCCCACAACATTCTCCTGAAGAAACAGGCAACCCATGGCTCGGACAGGTGCACTCTTTGCTGGGTTAAGAACTGGCTGTGTGGCCAGGCCCAGAAGGTGGTGGTGGATGGAATTAATTCCAGCTGGGGCTGGTCACCAATGGTGTCCCCAGGGCTCAGCACTGGGGCCAGTCCTGTTCAATATCTTTATCAGTGATCGGGATGAGGGGATTGAGGGTACCCTCAGGGAATTTGCGGATGACGCCAAGTTGGGTGGGATTGTTGATCTGCTTGCGGGGTAGGAAGGTTAGGAAGGCTGTGCAGAGGGATCTGGACAGGCTGGATTGATGAGCCAAGGACAACTAACTGAGGTTCAATAAGGTGAAGTGCTGGGTCCTGCATTTGGATTACAACAATCCCCTGCAGTGCTCCAGGCTGGGGGCAGAGTGGTTGGTAAGCTGGAAAAGGCCCTGTGGGTGCTGGTGAAAGTGGCTGTACATGAGCCCAGGTGTGCCCAGGTGGGCAAAACGGCCAAGGGCACCTGGCTTGTATCAGCCCCAGCAGGACCAGGGCAATGACATGTAGTTGGCACTGCTGAGACAACTCGAGTGCTGTGCCTAGTTCTGAGTCTGTCACAAAAAGGAAGACATTGAGGAACTGGAGCAGGTCCAGAGACAGAAACAGAGCTGGAGAAGGGGCTGGAGCACCAGGAGCAGCTGGCGGAGGGCTCAGCCTAGAGAAAAGGAAGCTCTTGGGAACCTTCTCCCTCTTTACAACTCCTTGACGGGAGGATGGAACTGCCAGGTGGGAGTCAGGCTCTGCTCCCAGGGGACAGGGACAGGACAAGAGGGAATGGCCTCAGGTTGTGCCAGGGGAGGGTCAGGTTGGACATCAGAGGAATTTCTTCATGGAAAGGATGGTCAGACACTGGAAGGGGCATCCCAGGGAGGCGGTGGAGTCCCCATCCCTGGAGGTGTTCAAGGGACGACTGGACATGGCACTCAGTGCTCTGGTCTGAGTGACAAGGTGGGGATCTGGCACAGGTTGGACTCGATGATCTTGAAGGTCTTTTCCACCCGTTTAGGTTGGGTTCTGTGATTCTATGATAAAGATTTGTTTTA
Source organism: Callaeas wilsoni (assembly GCA_013398955.1). Lineage (NCBI taxonomy): Eukaryota > Metazoa > Chordata > Aves > Passeriformes > Callaeidae > Callaeas > Callaeas wilsoni. The sequence continues at coordinate 129,306 of VWPU01018072.1, read as the reverse complement.
GTGTTTTATTATTACACACAGCACTACAGTTTCTTTTTTTTTAGAAATTTGAGAGTTCTGGATGTTTTTGTGAGGGAACGTAAAATGCCAAGTTTCAATCCTGAGTTTCAAATAGAGTGTGTTAAAATTTAGAAGTACCTTTCCTTTTACAAGGAAATACTGTAATAATAACATTTTGATTTGTTTCTAATTTCCCTTATGCTCTCTGTAAATATAGTGACTTCGCTGTAGCCATAATTAAAGCAATACCAAAATGCAACAAATCTTTATTTGTACAAGGAATGCTTGTTGGTCACAAGTAAGTTCATAGTGACTAAAAAAGTACTTTGTCATAATAATTTGGGTCTGTTGATGTCCATGTACTAAACATAGTAAATCTTTTTACTATGTGTTTGCAAATGCTGTGGACTTAAGTCTGTAGATGCAAACTAAAACAATAGTCCCTTACAAATGGGTTTTTATTAATTATTATTCTTCAGAATAGTTGTAGAATTTAATGGACGTATATATGTAATAAACACTATATACAGTATTTTCCAGTGACCTACCTCCACTGATTAGCACATTAGATTCATTATAGTCACAGATTGCTAAAAAGAAATGAGGTATTCTTTAACTGTGGATGAAAAATGTTTAACTGCAGAAAAGTATGTATTTAGGAGTCCTGAATGAAAAAATTAAAGTGTTTAATAGTAATTTTCCTTCATAAATTTTCTGAAGGAAGTAGTTTGGTTATTTCTATTATTGTTCTGAAGGAAAAGGTCATACCCCTACTATTCACTATAGTGGTAGGTACCTTTTTTGGTGCCATATCAGTGTAAGTAGCTGATTTTTCTGTTTGCATTAAAAAAAAATGTTTTTTTCTGCATGTGTGAAAATGATTCGTGATAAATTGGGCTGTAAAGAATAAAAGCAGTGAAGTCTTTAGGTGCCGTTGAGGGTGGAGCAGCTGTTTGCATTTGGTACAAAGGGTAGGCAGTTCAGTATGACAGACTGTACATCCCGTGTAAGCAGTTTTCACTTTCCCAAAGTAGTATGCTTTGTTCTGCTAGCTTGCAAAGCCTGGAGACTTTGCCTGTGCATAGAAATTGTGATGTATAAAAACTATTAGTGCCAAGGAATGAACAATTTAGTTAAAATGGACACAATGTATCTTCACAATATTTTGTGTTTTTCCATTGATTTTGTTTTTGTATTTGCTGTTGCTTTTTAAGTTTCATTTTTACTGACTGAGACAAACCAAGGATTTACTTTCTGGAGAAGCAGATAAGTTTTATGCCGTCTTTCCTAGTATGCATTTGGGAAGTCACTGTTTAATGCAACTTTGGATCAGAAGTGCTGTTCAACATATCAGTTTTCTAAATTGTCTAAAATAGAATTTGGAAAAGTGTGTCTTTTGTGTGTACTTGGCATTCTGCTTTACAAGTACTGGAAGTGAGATTTTATAACAGTTGTTTGATTTAGGTTCAGTACTTATCCCCCTCAGATTTCAGGGGTAAATCTGAGAAAGGGTGTTGCCTCTGTCCATGAGGGAGACTCCACGACAGGAACAGGTTTCTTGGAAGTTTTCCAGTTAAGAGTTCAATGTGCTTAGTCTCATCGCATTTTTAATAGTACAGGGACTTGGAAATTTTTTCCCCACCTTATTTATACTGTGATGCTGACTCACCATCAACTGCTGCTCTGGCAGATTGAGTCAGACAGTCTGTTGATGCTGCTACCACTGTGCAAAGACATCATTGGCTTGGCTGCGCTTAAGTATTTGAGGAACTACTTCACAGAATCACAGAATATGCTGAGTTGGAAGGCACCCACAAAGATCATTGAGTCTAACTCCAGGCCCTGCACAAGACCATCCCCAAGAGCCACACCATGTGCCTGAGAGTATTGTCCAAACCCTTCTTCTAGTGTTTTTAATAATAATATTACTACCTGTTTTTCTTAAAATACATATGCTTGTTCAGTGAAACAAGTCTAGTGACTTTTGCTTTGGACAATTAATGGCGCAGATAAAAACATCTTATTTTGTATGAAAAGCTCACCAGGAAACACCACCACCAAGAACCCCGAGCAACTTAGAGGAGTTCTATGTTTATACTGTCTCATCGTAATTGCTGGGTCTTTCCTTAAATTAAGAGTCTAGATATGGACGTTTTGGCATGCACTGTGGGTTCTTTAAAGTTGTCTGTCAGGGAGCAGCAAAGAACAGGGCTGCTCTGCAAGGAGGGATAAGCTGGCAGTTGAGGATTACGCAGGCAGAGCTTTTCCCAACTCCGGCACAGTCCTGTGCAGTCTGAACAGAGTTAGACAGAATAGTGGAATCTGTCAGTCCCAGCCTGCATCTGGTTGTCTCATCAGAAGTAGCAGAAGATGGGAGCTGATGCCGTCCTAGACGGAAGCTAGAACCTGGGATGTAGCCAAGAGTCAGGAGCACAGGCAGGCTGCAAGAACAGTGGGCTTGGGCTCTGGCAAGGGCTGAGGGCTCCAGCCTGAGCTGAAGTGGAGCCCCTGAGCACAGGGTGTGGTAGAGATGTTCAAGTTTATGTGTGGTGTAACTGAACAGCGGTACCAAATTCCCATAGTGCTGCATCTCTGCTGAGTTCCCTGACCAATGGGTGCTGTTAATGGGATGTACCTCTCATGCGAAGGTCTCGTAGGAACCTCTGGAGAATTTAGTGCAGATCCTGAGACGGTCAGCACAGACAGTCCCGTAGTCCCTTGCGATTTCCTTTACTGCCATAGAAAACAGATGATTATTTTCTGTCTTCCAGATATGGAGTCTGGAGAGCGGTTAACGTCATCATCCGTCTCCTCTACTGCAGCTGCTTCCACTCCAGCATCTTCAACACTGTCGGTAGCTTCAGAAGTACCGAAAGGTGGCCTTTCCACCGGAGCCGTGACACTGAGCTCCACAATCAACACATGTGGTAAAAATGGCTCAAGTCTATATTGCAATGTAATTATAGTGTTTGTCAGCACTTGTAATTATTGTTACAAGTCAAGTGTAATAAGGTTGCACAGATACATCCGAGAAAAATGTTTGAGGTTTTTTGGGTTTGCCAAGTGACATTCATTTGCTGTGGATACATTTTACATAGTACTTACTTATTGAAGAAATGAAATTAATTAAAAATCGCCTATTTAAAATGTGGGAAAAAAATTCAGTTCGCAAGGCTGCCTTGAAAGTGAGGATCAAATAAAGGGTTCATCTAGCAAACCCTGTGCCACTTTCAGATTAAGTTGTAATGATCAGCTTCTTGAACATACATCATATTCTCGTCATCACGTATTTAAGCCCAGCCCATACTGTAGTTTTACATTTGGAGCAATAGTTTCTTCTAATGGAGCTTGAAATTGAAAAGATGAATTTCACTATGTCACAGTCTTCAGTAATCTTGACTAGAGTGAAATATCTTGCCTTGAATCAGAAATATAGAAGATTTGTCCATGCAAGAATCTCAGTTTTGTGAATGAAACTCCTCTATTTCAGCTGAATGATGCATACGTCATCCACAGAACAAGAAACTGTAAACTCTTCCCTGCTGTTTCTCACTTAACTTTTGGAACACAGATCTTTTTTTAGAGAACATTGTTTCTGTTAGCCCGATTCTTATATGATACGTAGTAAATAGGAAGTTTTTCAGCTTAAATTCATGGTAATCCCCTGTTTTCAGAAAAAAAACCTCTGTTCTTGCAGCAGAATGAGCAAAAGTATATTCTCCAAACTGAAAAACTCTACAGCCCTGATAGTGCATAATGAGTAGATTCCAAGTCCCCTACTCCATCCTGCATTTGTTCATTTGCAGCTGCCCCAATAAGCTGAAACGAGAATGTCTGCAGACCTAGAGTTATGTCTCAACTGTTTCTTTTAATGTCTCTAAAATCAGCCAGAAAATTCTTAACTAAAACTCTTCCGGAATAAATAACAAGATGTTTCATTTTTCAGTACCCCACTAAAAATTCATCTCCAAAATAATTTTTTGTCTATATTCGTTAGCCCTTGCCACTTGAAATGGTTTTGTGTGGTGGTTCCTAGAATGTAGCAGGAGTTAATTTTTGTATGGCTATGAATGTACAGTCCTAACCTGAGGATTTCTGTGGCTCATTTACCTCTCCTTGCTGCTTTTGCTGTGTACATATTACATCATGTAATTCTGTATCTCCTGTTAACGTTCTGTGCTTTTATAGGGTATGTATTTGTTCTGCCAAAATACAGTAAGACTGAAGCAGATGAATAATGTAATAAAGATACTAAACTGTCAGTTTTGTTCTTCGTTAGAAAACATAGGTAGTTCTTTACTAAAGGCCTTTAAAAAATTCTATTCTCATCTTTTATGAAAAAAAAAAGTTTCATTTCTGTCTGGTAGCTGATAGTTAAAAAAACTGATAGTAATTACCAGCATTCATTTTTTTTTGATGGTCAGATTGTTTGCCTGGCTGCATCTGATGTTTAAGAACATACATAATTTTTCAAGGACACTTTGTCTTCCCAAAACCAAGCTGAAATGTAGTTTACTATCAGTACTGTCCCATCAGTTTTGTTTATGAGTATGTCTGTTTCTCTGCTGACACAGTGCGCTGTGGTTACTATTGTGTCCGCTCTGAAAAGGTTCCACAGAAGTGTTTATGCTGCCAACCAGCTGAAGATTGTTTTCCCTTGAGTGAGCTATGGCATGTCCTGAATTTACAAGATACTCTGTAGCCAAGGTAGACTATATACTAGCCAGTTCTAAACTGAGCTGTTCTTCACTCTTGTGGTATTTTAAAAAACCCAACAATATCTGTTAAACAGATAATTGAATTATCTTCAAATTTAAAAATTCGTTTTTCTAGTATCTAATAAAATAATTTTTTAAGAATGAGAAATTATTCTTACTAAGAGAAGGTAATGCATCTTAATGCATGCATGAGATTAGAGAGGTTCTTTTTAGCCCAATTCATCTCTTTATTTTCTTTGCAGCAATCAATAGTCTATTAAGTAGTCTTCTCAGTAAACTTGATTGCATGCTCTGTCAGGTGCCAACGATACATGGTGAGTTAGGACTGGGAGTCTTTATGCTTTGCCAGGGAGATAAGAATACAAGTAAGTTATTTTGGCATATTCCCAGGTCAAAAAGACAAAGCATCTGTGTGAAACCATTGTGGAATATATCACATACTGTTAGTTTAATTGGTTAATTTGCACTAGTTCCTGAATAATTAAAGCATTCTAATCAAGTAAACAGATACGTTATTTGCTTTCTTCTTATTCACCCATTGCTGAAAATAAGAAGGTGCATTGGAAAAGTAAATTGCCTCTGGAAAGAGGTTTACGTTCACCCTTATGAGAATGTTAGCAACTTTGGAAGAATGTAAATCAATAGCTTTTTCTCTAAGTAAAACCATGATTCAGTGTTTTGTCTTTATGAAAGGCAATAATACTAGCATGTAAAACCATTCTAAGCTGAACAACAGAGTTGTGTTGTTTTGATGTTATCAGATCTGGAAGGTTCTTAATTTTTAATTTTCAAAAAAGGGAAGTTAATTAACTTTTTATTAAACAACAAAACACAGCAAACAAAACCCTACCCTTTTTTTTTCTCAAACCAGAAGGTTTTTTGTCAAAGCAAAAATCTTCAGTCTTATTGGAGTTCCCTATTTCTCCTTAGTGAGATCCAGAACAATTTTTAAATTGTGTTCATAAATGCACAAAGTCATTCTTTGTTACTAAGAGACCAGCATTGCTGAAATGTATGTTACCCTTTGGAATAATGCTTTCAATAATTTATTTGTGCAGTGTTTACTAGAATTTCAAAAACTGCTCAAAAATATTTAACCTATTTGAAAGTAAGCCAAAAATGTTAAGGAGTGAGATTTAATATAAAATTTAGCTATGTGAAGCATGTTTAAGGTAAGTTAGTAACTTGAAGAGCAAACACTAAAAGGAAATACTAGAATTAATTGCTAAGCAGAGTGTTAGTATTTTCATCACGTAAGAAAGAGGGGAAATGTCATTACAGTTCAGTTTAGTATTACAAGATTTCCACCATTTTTTGTCTGTGTTTTATTTCTTCCATGTGTTTAAATGCATATTTTAAAATAAGTGGCTTCTCTTTTCTAGATACATTAGGTAATGGCTTAGCCCGCTTAGTATGTCTTTTTTCAGGGCCATAATAGTGTGTAGTATAGTGTACAGTTACCTACACTTTCTGTATGATTAAGAAAGTTGATGAAAAATCTCAAAGGTTCTTTTAACTTGGAAGATCTTCAAAGTATTATGAAACTTTGCAATGCAATGTTGCTCATCAGCATCATTAGGAATCACCACTGTGGTCTGTGAGAGAGAAGCATTGTGGAAGAGTATACACAAATTTGGTTTGGATTGGTTGTGGTTCTTTTTTGGGTCTTTTTTGTGATAATTTATAAAGTGATGTTAAAGACATTTGAACTAAGTTCAGCAAGTGTAGGAATGAAACACGATACTTTTAAAGTCATGTCAGAAGTCTAGAGAAATAGTCTATGCATCACCTGCAATAGTTAGCATCAATTAAGTGCAAATCCGTTCTTGGAGGAAGGAAAAAAAGGCACCTGTACCAGAAGTCTGAAATCAGTAAGAGGAGTTTCCCTGCACTGTGTATGTAGTATTCCCATTATGTTGCCTTGTAATTGCTAATAAATGAAAAATCCTAGTGAATGCCCTTATGTTCCTAACACCTAATAGGATGAGGTACTGCAGTCAGGAACTTGTTCCAGAATTATTCCTTATATACACAAACACAGTAATAATGTTTAAAACATGTAGAGGGAGAAGTAGGATTAACAGACAGGTTAATGGTTTTGTGTGTAGAAGTTCACCAGAAGCATGGTCAGTGTTCAGAGGCCTTTGTTGTTAATGTGAGTCTCCTGGAAAACAGAGAATGGTTGGTCTTTCTCATGCGGTCCTATTTGATGTGATGCTCTTTATATTTAAAACATGGCACAAATGAATTTAATGTTCTTTGATGTCAGTCTTTTCCTGCTTTTTCTCTCCATTCAGGACTACATTATTCTTCTGGTTATGTATGCTTTTACAGTCTCAGAATTCCATGAGTTGTTTTCCATCCTCGTGTTCAGGCTGTATCTAAAGCTGAAGTTAGCTCTGAAACTCCTATGAGATTTCCTCTACCAGGATTACAGAATTTCTAGGCATTTGATTTTTGTTTCTCGTCTTTGCTATTATAAATTTTTACCTTGTCCTACCCTATGAATACATGCCGACTTGCTGTACTGTGCTTGCTCTCTTCTGTGCTGCCCTTCCCCAGCCTTCCAGATGTGTAGCGGCTCAAATAACTTCTCTATTTACTTTTTTCTGGTCACTTCTGTTCATTTTCCTCTTCATATATTTTCCTTTTTGTATTAGATTCAGTCTCCTTATTGTTTAAGGTAAGCACAGCTCCAGCTATGCTTACATTTTACCTGTAATTTTTACAGTCTGGTTCATCTAGCTGTGTTGTTTCTGTTTCCCCTTTTGTCATAGTTTAGGAATGGTACTCCCCAGTTTAGTGCTCCCACTGAGACCACATTGCCACTCACTTTTCCCCTGCCCCTCAGCACCATCCCTCCCCTCGAAGAGGGCTAGAGAGGAGAATTGGAGGCACAAAACGCAGAGGTCACAGGTCAAGATAAGAACAATTTACTGGAGACAGAGATGAGATAAGAAAACAAATATTAATGGCAGCAATACTGACAGAGGGTATAAGAAGCAAACTATTCAAATGGAACACTTCCCCCCCACCTCCTCCAATAGACAATTCCTGACCTCTACTACGGTTTGACAACTGGGAACAGAGCCCTTCTCCCTGGAAGAGTCCCTTTCCCCTGCTCCCTGCCAGTGATGTGAGATTTATTTGAATAACCTCTGGACCCTGGCCATGCCCCCTCGCAACTACTGCAAAAATTAACCCTGTCCTGGCTGGAACCAGGACACCTCTTCATCATATCTCATCTTCATCTTGTCTGCCAGCCTCCCAGTCTGAGAGATGGCATTACTCATACTGAAGTTAGAAGCAGGGTCAGCAGTTGAAACTAGGGCATTTGTTACAGGAAAATAGAGGCTGCTTTTTTTGCAATGCAGTGTCAAACTCAGGGATAGAAACCTCTTGCAGTGGCTGTAGAGTTACCATTGGGTAGCTAGCAGTTCCTCTATTTAATAGGTCTTTTCATGGGGAACAGTTTCAGATGTGGTTTTGTAGTGGAGGCCTTGGAATATTGCAAGACTCAGATTGCAGAGGTGACAGAAAGCTGTTGTGTTACTTCATAGTTCTGATGTAGGAAGAGTGCTGAGATAATAAATGTTAAAGTGTGATCTGTGAATACTGATTCAGTTTATAAGACTAACAGTTTCATTTTGGGGTGATCAGTGTCATACAGCTTTCTGTTAAGTCTTAATTTTCAAAATGCATTTAAATAAAACTGCATTGCAATCTTTACCGGAATGGCTTTAATGAATTAAGACTGGAGTTGCTGCAGGAAATGTATGTCATTGAGAAGTTCCTAAATGTTTTGTTCTTACTTCTAGATTTAGTAGATTTGCTCTGGATTATGCACAGCTATATGCTTACCGAAATACTTAAATATAGTATTAGAATAATTGAAGTTTGTTTTTGTTTCCTTTGCGGTTCAGAATGGTGGCGAACAGCAGACACGCACTCTCGTCCTGGGGCAGCTTTTTTCCCACCGCTCTTGGGAATTCCCACACTGTTTGCTCCTCCTGCACAGAGTCATGATTCTGCTTCATTCCACTCAAGAGCTACAGGAAAAAGTAGTCGGAGCAATACAGATAAAGGTAATGGCTGAAGTTGTCAGGAAATAACCATATTGAACTTCTGCACATGCAGAAAGATGTGGAATTCAAGCTTTACTTTCCTCATTCTTTCCATTCCTAAACAGTTCTATAAAAATTGATTCTATTAGGTGGGGATGATACATACCAAGTATGTGTTTGGCCTTTAAATCACCATTGCTCTGTATGATTAAACTAAAATAACTCCAAATCGGCGTGACACTTCGATGACAAATTTTAGTGTATGTGGTGAGTAACCTGTAAGTAGTCTAGGATCTTGTTACATGTCTATGGAATGTTAGTGTGACTGGGGCATCTCAAAGAAATTGTTCCTTCAGATTCCTTTTAAATGTCACTTTGTAAATCTGTCATCTGTAGGTATAAATGGATCACTGAATGGCAACAGTACCACTGCAGTTTCAGCTCTGAGCACGTCGGTGCTCTCCACTAGCATTGCAACATCAGCAGGACCAGTGAAAACTGTAACCTCAGGAGCAGGAGGACGTAAATACAGCCAAGAGCAAAGCAAAGTTCAGCTTTTGGACACCAGGGCTGACAAAATCAAAGATAAGGTAAATACACAGAAAGAAACTGAAGATTCAGACAAAATTTGACATGATAAGTGTTCTGCGCACAGGAGCATTTGTAAGTGTTCTTTCTAAGTACAAAATGGTTTGGGTTCTTCTGATTTATTAGAGCAAGATCTGTACCCTTGCCTCTGTAGGGATTTTTTGTGTGTATTGGCTTTTGAAATTTTTTTAAATGTTTGGGGTTTTTTTGACATACTTATGAACCAAAAGTTACTAGTAGTGCTAATTTCACTAGTTAATAAGTTAATAGCTGTGTCCAACACATTGTTTTATTTAATTTATCTAATTTTTTTTAAAAAGTATTTTTAACACCAATATTTGATATTACTATATTACAGTGTGTATATATATATATATATACATATATATATATATATATACATATATTGGTGTTAAAAGTATAACATTATAGATTATATCTGTGAATTTAATTAGGTTTTCGTGTATCTTACAAAAACAAAATGAAATTTTTAGACGTTAAAAATGCGTTTCTGGAAGTAATTTTCCATATCAGAAGAAAGAACTATTACTAAGTGCTGTGTTTCAGCAATAATCTTAGCCGTCTAATATGAAAGACATGAGTAGTCTCAGTGAGTTGGTAAACCTTATATACTGACCTAAGCACTCTAAGAACTTTGCTACTCTTGAAATCAAAACTGTTTAAGCAAAATAGAAAATGGTATACTGGGAAGGTGATTACTCTCAGAATAGAAGCTAAGGAAGTAATTCTCTATTGACAGCCATCTAGGCTAAAATCTTTATCTTTCGTTACATCTATTTGTTTTTGTTTTGTGAGTGAATTGGGCCTCTTGCTTACTTTCTATTACTGAGCTACATTCAGCTACCAAATCTGAATGTTTGAAGGTGAGAGGTTGGCATTTTCAAAGGACAGCTGGTGCTTGATGTATCTGCATGAAAATGGAGGTTAGCACTGAAATGGTTATAACTGTGTAGTGATATACAGTGTTTAGTATATGGACAATAGGGAAATTATTAAGAATATTTTTTCTCAAAACATTCGTTGTGTCCAACGGTTGACAGCTTTTGAAAGTATTAAGCTAGTTAAAGGTATTTGGGAAGTCTTTGACTTTTTTCAGGCATAAATACTAAAAATTACTCTTTCTAAAAATCTGCTTTTATCCTGGGTATCTATGTGCAAAATTTACTTTTCTTTCTGTGCTGCAGAGGTAAAACTTTTTCCAGATGATGTTTCTATATTTCTGACTACTACTACAGTTAGGCAGAGTGCTAAATAAATTTCTCTTTGAATATCTCCAAATACCTTCCCAAAAGGTATTGCTCTTTGCTTTATTCAGAAGACTGAGCTGGTTAAGCTAGTAACCTGCTAGTTTGAGTATCACTGAAAAATTTTACCTCTTTTTGTCCATTGGTTTGTTTGTTTGTTTGTTTTTTGTTTGGTTTGTTGTTTTGTTGGTGTTTCTTTCCCCCCCAGTTTCTGTCAGTATGTTTGTCAGCATTATCTTCTCCTTTGTGTTACCTTTCATCTGTAAGTATAAATTTGGTACTATTGATAGATTTTTTTGGTGTGGGCGCTGATTTCAAACTCCAGTTTCATTTGACTAAATACTGAGTTACTGTAAAAGGATGGACTCGATGTACAAGTACCTTTCTTGAGAATGTTGTTCTGTATCTTAAGTCTTCTGTCTCATGCAGATAAATTTCAGGTTGTCTGTTTCCTAAGTTCCTGTAGTAAATTTTTTAATACTGAAATGGAGTTTGTTGTTCCTAATCTTACTTGATAGGCTGATGTTCATAACTTCTTTTCCTCTGAAACTTTATATGCAGTAATTGGTATTTGTCAATGTAATGATTTGAACAACCTTTTGTATCAAAACACAGAAATTACTCTAAACGAGAACTCCAACGTGAGGATGATTATGATTATTAAAGCTGAGCTTTGTACAAGTGAGGTTGTGTTTTTAAATTTTGAAGTGTAACACTTGCCTCTTCTTAAAAGCATGTCTTACTTTAAAACATTTGAATATACTTCTCTAAAGGTTCTTTTCTTTAGGGTTTTAGTTTTTTTAGTGTTCATCTTCTGATTTCTTCAGTCATCTCCTTAGTTGTAATTTCTTTTTGAGGATGGTATCTAAAAAAAAATTGTTAAAATATTTATTTCATTTTAGGAAAAAAAGAAGGCAAAGCTGTTATCAAACTGTTTTTACAGTTGATGAAAATCTAGAGAGTGACTTTTTGTGCAATGTTTTCTTTCTGGTTGAATTCTAGTCCTGTTGTCCTACCATTTTAGGGAATTCTGAAGTGCAGAGTGCAGTCTGATAGTAACTTGTATGCTATGATTTTTTTGCCTATAGTGTTGGAAAAACAACTTCTGAGTTGATAGAAGCATCTGATCCTCAGAGTTGTCATTTGTTTTCTTTTTTCTAGAGAGTGTAGTTGATCATTCAGAAGGCTTACATAACAGTGATAAACCAAAACCTGTCCAAAGGCTGGTCTTCAAAACTGTGCCGAATATTTGTGGCGTATCATGTTATGTCTGTTGAGCATAACAGTGTTGAAGATAGATGTCCTTGTGCTGATTTGGTACACTGTCAGTGACTTATTTCTGACTTACAAAACATAACCTTTCAGAGAAAGTTTTGTTTAGAAATCATGCATTTTTTTAAGGCATTCTCTTCCATGTTCCTGTCTGCCTTGTTATTTAGAATTGCTGCAGCATTGTTTTACCCTCCAGTCACCGTGTTTGCTGTGCATCTGTCTTCCTTGGGACTAATTTTAACCTTACAGTCCCCTCAGTAGCTTTACATGACCTGTTTAGATGGTGCATAACTTTTGTTGCTGCTCAGTATCCGTAATCTTGGTTTCACGTTTCTCTACCTCCCAACAGAATTCTGCAGACTCCCTTTAATGACTCAGTATGCTTTGGTGCAGTAATACGTACTATCTTGTCTCTCTTACACAGCCACCATCATAGCACTTGAGTCCACATGTACATCCTTCAGATGGGTTTGTAAAATACACGTTTGGTTTACTTAGCTCCCCGAAAAGCTAACTTTCCTCATCCATTGCACGTTAAAAATGTAGTCTTGCACTGTCAGCATTTTAGGGTTCCTACAATTTTTTACACCTTTCTTTTTTTGCTACATTCTTGTATGTTACTTCTTTTATTTTTTCATTCTGGTCTGCAAATTTGTGTTTTACAAAAATTTCAATATAATGTAGTTGTCAGAGTATTTCAGCAGATTTTGGTCCATTTTTCAGAAGCAAATCCCAGAAGCAATTTGATGAACATACTCTTTTCAGTCCTCAAAACTGCACATTGCTGTACAGCTTATACTGTGAAATTGAAAGTTAAGAAATGTAGTTAAATTAATGTGTCACTGAAACTTTGATAAACCTAATATTTGTTGTTCTTTCTGCGCTAATTTGCAATATGAGTTTTGGATATTAATTTTTTTGGAATTGGCACATTCTGTGGAGGTTTACTAGACCCAAATTCTAGGTCGATGTTCTAGACCTAAATTTGGCATTTTGCTTTGTGATGTAGTTAGTGATGTCAGCAGTGGTCAGAAAAAGACTTCAGTGGAACTTTGTGACCAGTTTTTAATTTTCATCATCTTGTGAAGCACTTTCTCTTTAAGGATTGCAGATCACTTTACTCCAAAGTCTTGCTCTTCTTTGTCTCAAAGGTTATGTGTAATAAAAAAATTATATAACAGATTAAAACTTCAGTATTAACAGAGAATTCATCTTTCCGGTAGAAGCCCAGAAAAAAAGCAGTGGAAAGCTCTAGTAACAGCGACAGTGATTCGGGCTCCTCTTCAGACACCTCAAGTGAAGGTGTAAGTAGTAGTGATTCTGATGACCTAGAGGAGGACGAAGAGGAGGAGGAGGAGGACCAGAGTGCTGAAGACAGTGAAGATGATGAATCTGATTCCGAAAATGAAGCACATCACAAAAGCAAGAACAAGGTAGAACCCCTCACTCTACTGCTCAGAGTCTTGTTGCTGCAAGCTGTTTTTGACAAGTTGACCTACTCACATCTGTGAACAAATAGTCAATAATTATTTAACTGCACATTAATAAATGCTAAGAATACTCTTTTTAGGTTTGCTTCAGGGTTTTCTGTTGTGGGGTTTTTGGGAGGGGTTTTTTGGGTTTTTTTGTACATGCATGTCTGTGTATTGCTGTTCTTTACAGGCTAGGAGTTTACAGTTGGTAAACTGTTATTTTTGTTATAAAGTAGGAAATACAAAGAAATTAAGTACTGTGTACAGGTAGTGAATTGAAAATATATCATTGTGGATATTGCTTTGACAGTTGCTTTTTTCCTAGTAGAGTGGCTACTTTCTCTAGTAGTAGAACAAGATTGGAATCTTTGGTATCTGTTAGGTTTACAGTCAGAAATAAATTTAAGAACAACCATGGTTTAATACTCCTTCTCTAGTAAACATTGTCTTCACATGCTGAAACTATCTGGGGGAAAGAACCAAAAATGAACAATAAATATATTACTATATTACAAGACTGATTTAAAAATTGTTGTTGTTCATCCTCTGCCAAGACTAGTGTAATTGTTTCATGGAGACTGATCATATGCTTAGTCTTTTTAAAAGGATCTTTAGCTTACATAGTGAATGGTCAAAAATAAATATTTTGCAGGTGCTAATGCATAGTGGTGTAACAGATACAAAAGCCGATGGACAGAAATCACAGGAAAAGTCTCAAGAAAAAAGAACACACCAGCAGATACCTCTTGTGTCTGATTCCCAGACTCACTCATCATTCCAGTCCCAGCAGAAGCAGCCTCAGGTTTTGTCACAGCAGCTTCCATTTATTTTTCAAAGCTCTCAGGCAAAGGAGGAATCTGTGAACAAACACACAAGTGTAATACAGTCTACGGGATTGGTTCCTAATGTGAAACCTTTGTCTTTGGTACATCAAGCCAAAAAGGAGACCTATTTAAAACTCATAGTTCCTTCCCCTGATCTACTCAAAGCAGGGAATAAAAATACCTCTGAAGAATCTATCACTTCGACCAGCGATGTTAGATCAAAGCGGGTGAGTGAAATTTTTGATTATTTGTAACCTGTGTCATCTGCTTAAAAAGATGTAACGTTGTGCCACCAAGCTTTTTAAAATATAATTTGAATATACTATATATATTTTCATAATCATGGGAGTTTGTGTTTTTAGAGTTGATCTAGATTTCTGAATGGTGTAAATGAACTAGATTTTGTGGGTCATGCACCTCTTAAGGGCAGTGTGCACCTGAAATCAATATCAAAATAAGAAAAGTACTCATGGGTAAATTGTGTGGCCTGGATATTTTTCCTGTGCTTCTAGGTTCAGTCAAAATGCTGCTTTAATACTTCACATATCTAGTATTGTAAGTATGGCTTCACTTTCTTTCAAGTTGGATAGTTTTAAGTCATAGAAATCACCTATTTTAACCATGATTTTAAACAAAGAAGCTGAAAGCCATTTTTTAAAAAAAGTGGTCAATGCAATGTTGTGTTTTGTTTGCTCCTTAAAGACAGGTATTTATGCACTGATAGCTGTAAAAACTCAGTATGGCCATTTCAATAGTTTTTTTAGAATCAAAGAATGGCCTGGATTGGAGGGAACCTTAAAGCTCTACCCCATCCCACCCCTGCCGTGGCAGGGACACCTTCCACTGTCCCAGGCTGCTCCAAGCCTCAGTGTGCAGCCTGGCCTGGGACACTTCCAGAGATCCAGGGGCAGCCCCAGCTGCTCTGGGCACCCTGTGCCAGGGCCTCAGCAACCCCCCTCAGTTTATCTTCCTTTCTACTGGTCAGGACTGTACGATACATTTATGTGTCTGTCTTGACAGTTCTGTGGCTTCTAAAATTTTTAGATCCTCAGTTTATTTATTTTGTTAATAGTGATTAAGGTGACTGGTGATGAATTTCTATTCAGTGAGATTTGAATGGGGATTAGAAGAGAATAAAAATCCAGCATTTTACAAACACTGAGTCTTAGGATATATACAAAAATAAGTCTATAAAAAACCACTTTTACCAAGGCAACTGTATTTCCCCTCCCTCCCCCCAAATTTTGTTTTAAACTAAGTAGTATTTTGGAGTACTAAACTGGACTCTGATTCATAGTTAACTCACAGGCCCTCAGTGAGGACTGAAAAATACTTAATTTTTCTTGCTAGACTAGAAGATAAAAACTGTTTTTCCTTTCCAATGTCCCGTTACTTGGTAAAATTCAAATAAGCTTGTCACTTACCAGGAGTAGCTAAATAAATTATAATTATGACAACATACATCTTTGCTATTGAAAGAGGCTTCTTCTTTCAAATTTAGGTTATGAGTCTTTAGCTGGTGATAGATCACACATTTAGTGGTTTGATTTCTCTAAAACTTTTACTGGAGGTATGCACTGTGTGAATATGTATTTTAGAGATCTTCATAGTTTTATATTCAGTTTTAAATGTTAGTAACTTCCAAGAATGTATTGTGTTTGACTGAATTTTTAAAAATTGATTTTAAACTGTACAATCTTTATCCATTTTATTGTATTTTCTATTGAAGATGATGTGAGGTTTTTTTCTTTGGAAGGGTCTTTAGACTAAAGACACTGTAAGCTTTGCATTCATTTCTGAGCTATTGCTAACTAAGTTTTACGTGAAGAATTTCAAGTACTACTTTTTCAGCTAAACAATTAACATATCACAGCATTTCTGAGTAATACCTTTTCCCTCATTTTTTTATATAAAATTTTTCTACACCAAGAGTCCTTTGTTGGTTTTCTAGTATTGTGGCCATTAGTGTGTTGTATTTACCTCGTGCTTTAAAGTGAACAAATTATTAAAGGTAGGTGTACATACTCTAGTGGGATTTTTATATGCTGAATTAACTAATAAGGAGAGGTTTTCCTATGCTGGTACACAAGAGTAGTAAGTATTTTTTAAAAAACGGCTTTTTTCAGAATGATTAATACCTTTATGAAAGTCTCTGTCTAGAGCATTGTAGCAGGTGAGAAAGCTTCCCTGCATAATTTGGATCAGCTTCATCTTGAGTTCAATTCGTCTTTCCCTACTTGATTTACAGTGAAAATCATGCATGACTTGCGTAGCTAGTAGTTACTCATCTCTTCTGTTGTACCTAGTGTCTGCTTTTGACTTCCTAAAAATGACTTAGCAGATGTTGAAAATTTCCTAGAGCTTACCTGCCTGAATACCAAAGAAAGCCAAACAAACACCTCCACATTTTATTCCTCTGTCTTCTTACTTCTTTAGGAACAATATAAACAGACATTCCCAGCATCACAGCTAAAGAAACAGGAATCGTCTAAGAGCCTGAAGAAGGTTATCACAGCTTTGTCAAGCCCCAAAACAGCATCTAATTCACCAGCTCATCAAAAACTCACATCCTTGGAAAACAACCATTCTAACCCATTCCTGACAAATGCACTTTTAGGTAATCACCAACCCAATGGAGTTATTCAGAGCGTCATCCAGGAGGCTCCTCTTGCACTCACTACGAAACCGAAACCCCAGACCAAGATCAATGAAAGTGTAGCCATTTCTAGTAGTGCCCCCTTTTCTTTGCCAATAAACTTGAGTGCGTGTGGGAAAAAGACAACTGGTAACCGGACAGCTGTTATGCCCTCTACCTCTCCTGTGTTACCTGGTTCAGGAAAGGATAAAGCAGTCAGCAATAATGCAGTAAATGCAGTAAAACCACGACACCGCCTTCATTCTGCAAAACTGGTGGTGGAGCAGTTCAGAGGGGTAGACTCAGATGCCCCCAGCAGTAAAGACTCTGACGACTCAAATGATGATGACGACGATGATGAAGATGAAGATGAGGACGATGAAGATGATGATTCTGATGATAGCCAATCAGGTGGTTTAAACTTTTTAATAGGAAAAGCAGAAACTTACTTTTTTGCGTTTTGGAAACATGCATTTCCCACCATATTTTATAATGGGGGCAGGAAATACTGGGCCAGCATGGCCCACACAGTGCCCTACACATGTCCTTGAAATTAGCACGTGTCCCCATTCTCCACTGTATCATATCCAAAATCATGCTTGGGATGTTCTGATACTTGGTCAGCTGTCCTGGTAAGGTGGCTCCTTAGCCTTTTGGAAAGGCTGTCAGAGACTTGCCCTCCACATAGTCACCCAGCCTGCAGCTTGATGTGACAAAGTGCTCAGGAAGGGATTGACATTAAGGCTGATTGATGGTTAATGATTCTGGCAGACAGAGTCCAGCTGCAAAACAGGTTTCCCAACCAGAGAGGGACTAAACAAGGGCCTTCAAATTGTCAAGAGTGGCAATAAAATCATGTTTCTGTGCCTTATTCAGGAGCACAGTAGTCCATGAGCAAGTAATTGGACAGTTTTAAGGGCTGCAGACCAGGCTATGCAATTTGGAATGACAAGGCCTGCTTGAAAGCATTGACTGTATTCACAGCCACTCCTTTGTCCTGTGTGCTGATACCCCTTGTGTCCAGCATCCATCTTCATCATTCTTTTCTCCCTCTCATCCACGCACCCTGTACTAATCTTTTTATCTCGGAATTCTCTCACCTTTGGTTCCTTACCCTGGCTGTCCTCGATTCTAAGTCTTCCTTTGCCCAGATCACCACACCTTTGATTCTGACACTTTTCAGCCCATAACCAGTTCTGTTGTTTTCTTCCTCTTCACGATGGATTTCACACCCATGAAATGCCCTTCCTGGGGTAATGCTCAGCCACTGCCTGGGTAACAGGGGATGATTTAGCTGTAGCTCATTCTGGGGTAAACAGTCTTGAAATACTGCAGCATCTGTCACTCATCTCTTTTCATTCAAAAGAGCGGTGTATTATCATGCAGAATTACTTAATGCTTGTAGTAATTTAAAAGGTTAAGTAGTTAATTAGAACCTCGTATTTATTCTCAAGAGATATTATTTAAAAAGCAAATGTAATAGAAGACTTTGCAAGTGTTAGAACTTCAATGTACTTGCCAGTAGTTACCAAGTCATAATGTGCTTTTTGCCACACTTTTTTTTAAACAGAGTCTGACAGTAATTCTGAGTCAGATACAGAAGGGTCTGAGGAGGAAGATGATGAGGATGATAAAGACCAAGATGAATCGGATACCGACACTGAGGGAGAAAAAACTCCTCTGAAACTGAATAAAACTTCATCATCTGCGAAGAGCTCTTCCATTGGTCTTACAGCTCATTCTACCCCGCTTAATCTCCAAGTAGCAAAGACGCCCAGCTCGGCACCAGCTGCCTTATGTCCTGAGTCCCAGCCCGCAGTGTTCCTTGGGACAGGACCCTCCACCCTCGCGCCAAGTACACACTGTGGTATCTCACTGTCTTCTGTTATACTACCATGTGTTGTAAAAGTAGTTACAAAAATAGTCCAGGTGCTGGTATCAAGTGACAGCTCAAGATTTTTACCGTAAGAAAGTGATTCACTGAACAGCCAGCCCAGGGATGTGGCAGAGTCCACCTCACTTGAGGTTTTCAGATGCCAGTCGGTCAGGGTGTGAGATAATCTTGGCAAAGCTTCCTTTCCCAAGGAAGGCTGGACCAGGTGTCTTGTGACGTCCCTTCTGACTTTGGCTGTTTGATGACTCTAATCTTTTCATAGGTGTTTGCTGCAGTCATTAAGATCTGTTAGCCAAATGGCAAGTTCTCCAGACTAGAACATTACACTTAGACCAGAACATTTTAACTCATGTATTTATTTGAGAGAAGATAGAATTAAATATCCAGAATTGGTATTTATTACATTAAAACTCTTCATTATTTAGTCTTTGGAATTTTCCATTTTATTCTAAACTAGTTTTTCTTCTGATTTCTGCGCGTTCTAGTTTGTGTTCTGAATCTTCAATTTTTGCCCCTTCCTCAACAAACTTTGTAACCATATTTTGTTAGAATATAATTTTCTAATAATTCTTTCAAAATTCTCAGTAAAATTTATGGATTATGCACAAGGATTTATTTTTAAAAAATTCATGGAAAGTACTTTTAGCATTGGCCTGATATTATATAGTGCTTATAATCCTTCATTTCATGACTTAATTTGTAAGATTTAGTTATTACTATGGCTACAGTACAGAATGCATTTTTGAAAATCACACTTCTTAATTTGCATGGTAACAATGAAATGAAATCACATATTTCCTACTTTGAATTAGAGACTTGATGTTTATTAATGTGCGTGTAAGCAGATATTTAGATGGGGACATCTGCTTATAAATAGAGTTTTATATTTGGATTCAGTGGAATAGGAGCTTCATTCCATGTCATACAAGGGCATTAGCTTTGAGGCAGTATAATGTGATCTACCTAATATTTATCCCAGAAACAGGCTTGTTAATTGTACAGTTTATAGAAGATTTAATATGGATTAGGAGTAATCCAAATGGGTAAATTAAAAAGTTAAATTTTTTTCTCAGGAATCTGTGTTGATTTGTGATGCTTTGAGAAGTCTGATAGCAGATTTTTCTGTTTACAGGAGTAGGAGGTAGAATAAAAAAGTTTTATGTCCTTGCTTTAGGTGTAATAATACTACACCTAAGAATCACCTAATAAGAATCAACATAATACAACAAAAATATTTTTGTGAACCTTTTACCTAGAGTTGGTCAGTCACTGAAGGGGTCTCGTGGTCACTTCTCTGTATCTATTTTGTACTGGTCTTTTCACTTCACTTACATTTGGAAAAGTGGCCTCCCTCCCTTGCACTGTGACCATTCAAAATAACACAATAGTCAGTCATGTTAGGTTAAGAGTGCAGACCTGCGTCTAAGGTTTGGCATCTGAGCACAGGCATTTCCGTGGTGCTTTTTCTCGGGGTCTCTTCACATCAACTGCAAGAAGCTGCTGGCGCCTCGGCCGGCAGCCGCTGCTGTGCTGCCGCGTGATGCTCCTGGCTGTGAGAGGCCGGACCGAGTGCCAGGGGTCAGTCTGGTATCGGCCGTCAGTCGTGGGTGTTCTCAGGAAGAGACGTGTCACATTCTTGACAGAAGGTACCAAACTACCTTTTTGAGAAGTGCATCTTCCAAAAGTTGGGCTGCATACATAGTTGATGTCCTGCGGCTGTCTGAGAGGCCTGAGGAAAGAATCAGCCTTTCACACTAAAAAACCCCACATTTGGCAGATGTCTCTGGGATCCTCTTGATTCGGTTGCTTGACAAGCACGAAACACAACATCTGTTTGAACTTGGAAAAGCTGAAATAGTTCTGAAAATTTTCTGCATTTGGCACTTGATTGCAGTCTATAGACAGTGCTCTAGGAAGACTAAACCTATTAGAATACGGATCTTTAAAGTAGTGTGTTTTTATTTGCATCTTCTTTACTGAAAAAAATTATATACTGTCTTGTCTAGAAAAACAGGTGTGCAAGGAATTAAATTAGCAGTATTTGAGAGCACTAAACAGGACAAGCAGATAGATATGGGATAGTTAGGTTTTCTGTTTACAGTTTCAGAGGAAGAGGTTACAGGAAACTTAGAGGAAAATGTATTTCAGGAAGAGAAACACTTACATTAATTTTCTTGGTAATTGAGGTACATAATGGCGAGACTGAAAAAACAATCTGCTTTTGTTTTGGGGATATAAACATAAAAAGTACATTTTAGGAACATATTTTCTTTTGTAAGTTCTGTTAGGTATTAATCAAGAGATTCTGTTTTAGGTATTTCAAAAAGACGAAGAGTAGCAGATGAACGGGAGCTGCGTGTTCCTCTCGATTATGGGTACGTTATGTATATACTTGACTTTCCTTAAAGGGAGAGAATGCCTTCAAAAATCAGTTGGTAAAGAAATGAGTTTAAAAACTTTTGAGGCTGCATAATAAGGAAAGGGCTTCAACAATTTAGATTTCTGACTCCCAGTGACTGTGGATCTCTTTAAAAAGTGTCAGCATATTTCATGTGTTAATTTTTGCGCATTAAATTTGCTCTTTTGCAAGCATGACCCGTCTCTCAGCTGTTTTGCTTTGGAAATTAATCCTAATGATCTGAGCCAATATAGACTCCAGATAACTCCCTGAAGTATAGTTCTAAGCCGTTTAAAATCTGGTAATGTGTTAAGTCGCTTGATATAAATAAATTCATATATTTAGCCAGTTTGGACACTCTACATGATAAAATTTTCTGGTGTGGTCTGTTTGATTTATGATACTCTAGTCACATTTTCCTGTTCCCTTTTTTTTTGTAGAATTCTTAAACTGACACAAATTACTTGTTTTTTAAAAAGTGTATTGTTGTATGCAACTATTTCATATTACTCTAGCTGGCAAAGAGAAACCCGAATAAGAAACTTTGGTGGTCGTCTTCAAGGAGAAGTAGCATATTTTGCACCTTGTGGAAAGAAGTTGAGACAGTATCCTGAAGTAGTAAAGGTACATTCACTTTTTAACTTATGTGTTTTAATGCTGGTAAGCATACTTGCAGTTAAAATATGTAAATTTTTTTCTCTCCAATAGAGATACTTATTTTCTGTGATGTGAGGTGTAATGTATCTCGGTCTGTTGCTGATTTGATGTCTTATAAATGCGTATCCCTTTGACAGAATGTGCAAAACGTTACACTCACAAAGTTAGCTGTGCATCAAAGCTGGGTTGTAATTATTTACAAGCTGAAGTGGAAAAATATGTGATTTTTTCAGTATCTCAGCAGAAATGGAATAATGGATATCTCAAGGGACAATTTCAGCTTCAGTGCAAAAATAGGAGTGGGTGACTTCTATGAAGCCAGAGATGGACCGCAGGTATCCACTTTTTAAAAAGTAAAGTTTTTGATCCAAGGAACATTAACTTAAGTTTAGGTGAAGTAATTTTTGCTACGATCTGAAGCATTACCTGTTTTTAGCTAATTGTTTCTAAAAGCTGCACGTGTTCTTAACAGTAGTTAGATTGAGATGCGGAGAGCTTGATTCTGGGCTGTGTTGAGAACTGTTCCCTTCAGTGGCTTTGCTCAGAGGGTGCTTTAATGATCAGCTCTGAGCCTGGCTTGGCCTCGTTTGAAAACTCAGGGCTACGTATTTTATCTTGGCATTCAGGTATTTCTGACTTAAAACTTTGTTTCTTCTTTTGTTGTATGTAGCCTCATATCAATAGTAATTTATTGTAGACATTAAATCCCACTCTGTGTGTTCTTGTGCATAATATATGTACTTGTGTATGTGTGTGTTTATATCTATATATGTAAATTGCATGTTTATATACAAGTGTCTCCTGTATCAAGAATACTGTCTGAGCATCCTGAAGTGTGACAGTTTTACAGAGAGGGATGCGGAACTATGCCAGTTATGCTTTACAATGGTAAAATTGTTAAGATAGTGTGTAGATAAACTTCACCGGGATAAGTAAATCCAAAATTTTAAGGGAATTGTTACTATGTTTGTGCCATGCTTTGTTACTGTATTTTGGCCATGTTGCCATTTCTTCGGGATGTGCAGGAAAATTTTTGGACTTTCTCAGTGAAGGTATTTGCTTCTTTAAAAGATAAGTGTTCTGAACACGTTACTAGCTCTCACCAGTCGTGAGTTCAGGCTTGAGTTAAGCCTTATGTTCTTGTAATACCTTGTAGAAATATATAATGTTTGTGTGGTATAGATTTGAAAGCATTAAAGACTGAATTCATGGTAAGCAGCTACTTCTAGGTGGGACTCCCTGGCTTACAGGATAAAACATTGCTAAACTTGCTTCATGTTTGGCCTTCAACAGTTAGAAGTTCTGTAGTTATGAACCTGCGTATGTCCCTGCAAGTCTTGACTGAAATAATTCGTTTTACTGTGATGTAATGTAATGGCAGGGCATCTGCTCTCTTTTTGCTTTGTTCCCTTTTTTGTGTCTGCTGCCTGTAATATACTTCATTAGTCTTGTCTCCTTCTTTAGTTATATATCTTCTCCCTTTCGTTGATTTGCAGTTTGCCCTGTGATCTATAAAACTTAAGAATGAAGGCAGTGTGAGGGGCAGATTTCTACAGGCAAGACTGGCAATGTGAACATTGGTTTGCTGTACATATCATCACTGAACTTTGTACTGATGCGGTCTTTGATAGGTTCCACTGAGACTTGGGTAGACAAAGGAAAAGTTTTCTTACTAGAAAAAGAGACTGAGGGCAGCTGTGTCAGCTGTGCTCAGGTGTGTTTATATTTTATGTGTGTATGAGAAGTTACAAAACAGTGGAGCTACACTCAGGCTAATGATATTGCCTAGTAAAACAGTATGTGGTACTGATACTTTATAAAAAGAGCTTGCACCCTCTTTACTAAGGTTTTTTGAATCATCCAGATTCAAAAGAATATGTGATAATCATATCTTCATGGATGTCTGGAGATAATTCCAAAAATTTTATTCCTGCTTTTGTGGTAATTTTGATTATTCTGTATAGCCTTTTGTGATTATTCTTCCCTTCCTTTGTTATACATTTCTGTCATCTTTTGAGACATGCAACATGTGCTGGACTAAGTTTCACACAGCTCTAAGATGGAACAAGATGTGACGAAAATTATCTTAAGGCTAAATCAGTATTATTAAAGATTCACCTATAGCAAGCCAAAAGTATGTGGATTACCTGCTTCTGATAGTGCCTGTGTTTCTCTCTTGTGGTACACAAACCACCAAATATTATGGGTTATCCAAAGCAGTGTTTGAATGCTGTAACAGAAGCATATCTGACAGAAGTGGGCCATGAAGGAGTAGGATTAGAAGAATGATTAAAGTTTGGCAAATGTGAAAATTCAGTGACTGGACCTGGAAGCTTTAAACTGTTGTGATTTAGAAAGAATAGTATGAATATGATTGGGGTGATGGAATAAACATGGGTCTTCATGAGTTTAAGTAATATGTACAGGAGTCTTTGTCCTGTTCTGAGTTCTGCAGTTCAATTTGGAAAGCTATGTTGTTAACTTTTCCCCACAAATCTAATCTGAGATTAAAGTGGATTTTTGCTTCTTGCAAAGTGCCTATGGTTTTGTTCATTAGCTTGATTAACAGGATTTGAGCTTGATTCTGCTTTCATGCATAGTTGTCTGGTGTCTTTTTGGCAAATGTCCTGATTGCAGCACAGTATTGCGGTACATGGCGAAGATGCTTGAAGATGAGAAATTGAATAAAGTTATTATTTTGATTAGTTTGAACAATGAACTGCAACATTTCACAGTGTTATTCCCATTTTTTCTCTAATGTTTGAGTAGCAAAGCTGCAATTTTATGGAAGCCTGCGATTCTCCTATGTTAGGGCACAACTCCTATATTTTATCTTTGGACTATCAAAAACCCAGTGTGTCAGACTGTACATTCCTTTAATAGAAATGTTATTTGGGTTAGATTTTAAAAGTTATTTGAGCACAAAATATAAATGGTCAATCAACCCTTGCTTAACCCTTAATGGCTTTGTTCTGGACTGTTTTTGTCTTGTCCTCTCTTAAACTTGTGGAAACTTGTGCATCTACAATGCCGTTTGACAGGACATTAAACAGCCTTCTCCCATCTCTTGAAGCACCTGCTCCTTTTGCTTCTTGAACCATTATTCACTTCCTTTGATGGCCTCTAATTTCTCTTTTAGGCAGCATTAGGAAAATGTAATCTGGTACTAATGACCTGGTAGACCTCTTACCTTTCTGTGATGGGCATTTATTATCATTAGTATCCTTAACTGCAGAAAACAGAAATACAGGCCAAGAGCAATCTCCATTGCTGTTCTAAGGTACTTTTTGAACTATGGCTGCTTCTCCTCCTTTTCTTTGATTTCTGTTTTGCCTCCCCTGGCACGTACATTTTATGAGATTAGCTTTTCTAGGTTGGAAGTTGGTGTAGGCAGTAAGTACAAGTATTAAATCTATCTCAATAAATTGAATCTGTGATAAACTGCAATTCAAGTACTAGGCAGAGAAACAAAAGTTACACGTAAGAGAATTAACTTCTAGTCAAGTGATGGAGGTAAATATTTCGGATTAAAAGGTCCCTAGGAGTGGTGCATGGTGATGTGGTACACGTTAATGATACGGTCATGGTTCCAAACAGTGCATTTTCAGAACATAGCTAATAACAAAGCCCTTTGGAACGTGCAAACCAAGTGTGACTTGTACTCTGGGGATGGCCTTAACTGGGAATGATTCAGACTTTAGAAAAGTATCTTTGCAGATACTGATAACTCCCTTGAAATATGAATGTCTCATTAACAAACTGCCATTTCTTTTGCTGAAGTTATGCAAAACCTTTGTAATTGTGAAGAATGAGCAGAAATAATCAAAAGACCAATTACCACAATAAGCAAAAATAATTTATGTTGTGGTACAGTAAATTGTATTTTAGGGTTTATGTACATATACATGTGAAAACTAAAGCATCCTAAATATATTTTTCTGAACTGATATTTAATGAGTTTTTTAAGTTACCAGCTTTCCTTCTTGCTGTAGCAGACATTTTAAAATTTTTTTACAAACTTTTCAAAGGCAAGTTAAATGCTTAGCTTGCAGTTTTTTCCCTGCATTTCTCAAAAACTTGGGGAAGTGGTAAAAGACATTAAAATTTTGAAATATTGCTGTTGAATTAAACAGAATCATCTAGACTGTGCTCCTTTTCTGCTCAGTAGATGCAATATAAACTTTACTTTTTAGTAACCAGTTAAAGGTATTCCTTCTTGAGGATTAATTTGGGTATTTTTATTAACAAAGTATTTTAAAGTCTGCTTTCCTGATGCCAGAAAATACTGTGGTGCATACTTTGTTTGGTTAGAGAATATAGTTAATGTAACTTTAGTTTAGATACATGGTTGCTCAAAAGTTCCTTTTGATTGATTCAGGTTGGTGCAGAAACAGTTTCTCAGTGAATGAGGAGAGAACTCAGTTGTACTAACTAAAACTTGAAGATTAAAATGCATCTGTGTTTTTGCAGCTCAGTTGTTGAGCTCTACAACACTGAAAAGCAGTATTTGAAAATACATTACTACCTTTGCTTGTTATGTATGCCAGAATTTCTGTAAACACTCTCTCTTGGAAGATAGCGCCTCATAGCTTGACAAATTTTTTCATTCATGTTGAGCAGTGGATTATGTGAAAGCCAGAATAGTTGTCGTTGAGTTTTCTCAATAAGGAAGAATCTGTTTTGCCTTTTAGGAAGGGTTGAACAGTTTGATTTGATGAGAAAAAATTAAAAATAACACGGTAATGACATATCTACTAGGTAAAAACTTTGTATATGCTTGAATAATCTTCAGAATCTTTCCTAATGGTAGAGTTTATAAAAGTTCTTAGTGATAGTCTCTCAATATATAGCTTCTGTGCATCATCAAGAAATTGTCCTGCCCAAATAGTACATCACAGCACTTGCATATTTTATATCTACAACTCATCTTAGATTTTGGATTTTTTTAATCTGTGTTTGTAATACTTCTCTGTGAAATGTGTCAATTAAAAGGGTGTGCAGTGGTGTCTTCTGAAGGAAGAGGAAGTCATTCCCCGTATCAGAGCTATGGAAGGGCGCAGAGGACGACCACCAAATCCAGACAGGCAGCACTCCAGAGAGGAGTCAAGGATGAGACGCCGCAAAGGCCGACCTCCCAATGTTGGAAGTGGTGAATTTCTGGACAATGCCGACACAAAGCTTTTGAGAAAGCTCCAGGCTCAAGGTAAGAACTGCGTTAATATTTTCACAAAGAGAGGGTATCAGTTTATAAAGAGTTAATGTTTTTCCTATAGCTGAGTGATTTGTCTCACTGTGATATTCGGATACAGCATTTTATTTTGGATATTTGTTACATGCTCTTACTGAAGACTTTTTGAAGACCAGTAAATGTATATAGGTTTTAAAGAAGGAAGTGCATGTGTAAAGACATGTCTAAAAGCTTACTCTATAGTCACTGTACAAGAAGCTGGTGGTATTTTGGGGAGTTCTGTCGTGCAGGTCCTGGACCTCAGTCCTTTGAAAAGTAAGCTGAATTCAACCTCCAGAAAATCATTCCTACAGCTGTCTTCTATCAGTGTGTCCATAAGCAGTTAATTCAAATTTCAGAAATGCTGTCACAGGGTAGTAGAATGCTTCAGGAGGTTACTAATTAGCATGAGAGTGGCTGACTTTAGGTAGCCACAGGAAAGAGGCATGTGACCCAGGTGAGTGTGCTCTTGCTTCATTGTTAAAAAAGGATTAGATAATTACATGAGGTGACTTCTAAGGAAAACGAATTCTATGCTTTCTGAATAAAATGTTAGTAGTTTAGTAGTTTTGAAACAAATGTTTTCTACTTTGAAAAGAAAGAAGAGAATGGTTTTAAAATGAACCGGCGTTATTGGCATGATTCGGTCACTTAATAAATATTTTTTTTGCCTCTGAAACCAGTATTTATTTTATGTAGAAAGTATCCATGTTCATTTGCACTGTTGATGTAGTTACTGATACATGACATGCCATTAATGATAGCTCATAGAAAAATTTTGTAAACGTCAGTGTGTGCAAAACAAATCTTCTGTTTGCTCTGTCTTTACAACATGCAAATGTCTGGAACACGCACTATATCTTTATTGCTGGACAGCACTGTTTTTATGAACTTAATATTTTCTTTTTGTAACAGAAATAGCTAGGCAAGCAGCACAAATAAAGCTACTGAGAAAGCTTCAGAAGCAGGAACAAGCGCGAGCTGCCAAAGAAGCAAAAAAACAGCAAGGTAAGTATTACTTGTGCAAGTTTGTGGGTGCAAGGGGATTATTTTGAAAAGTGTTTGTGAAAAGTTATCTGTCTCTTGCCATGTTCTGCTGATATTGTTTGCTTTTGTTTGTTAGCTATTATGGCAGCTGAAGAAAAGCGGAAGCAAAAGGAGCAGATAAAGATAATGAAGCAACAGGTAAACTATGCAGTTGCTAAATAAGCTCTTTCAATTATGTTTTAAATCATTCAATAAGGTGTATTTCAAATACTTAGTAAATTACTAAGTGTGTTGATTACAAAGTGTATGTTTTAAATCTAGTTTTAAAGAGCACACAGTGTATGTTAATTAAAATTCTAAACTCCATTAAATCCACCACTAACCCATATCCTCAGGTGCCACTTCAACACAGCTTTCAAATCCCTCCAGAGACAGTGCTCCACTTCTGCCCTGGGCAGCCTATGCCAGGGCTAGACAACCCTTTCCATGAAGAAATGTTACCTAATATCCAAGTTAAACTTCCCTTGGTACAATTTGAGGCCATTTCCTCTTGTCCTGTCCCTTGTTCCCTTGGAGCAGAGCCTGACCCCCCACCTGGCTGCACCCTCCTGTCAGGGAGTTTAAGAAAGTGAGAAGGTCCCCCCTGAGCCTCCTTTTTTCTGAGCTGAGCCCCTTTCCCAGCTCCCTTAGCTTTTCCTGGTGCTCCGGCCCCTTCCCTAGGTCTGTTGCCCTTCTTCTCTGGACATGCTCCAGCCCCTCAATGTCTGTATATGATCTTAGCATCCCAACACTTGGAAAAAGTACTAGTATTAGTTTGCCTGTAAGTGACACGGGTGACATGGGAAGAAGACAGAGATGCTGCTTGCCACTGTAGGGAGAAAATTAATGAGGCCAAAGCTCAGCTGAAGTTGGAGGTGCCAGAAATGTGAGGGACAATGGAGAAGAGTTTTTTCAAATACATTAATGGCAACCCTGGTTGTGTGTATAAATTGGGAAATGACAGGCTGAAGAGCAGCTGTGGGAAGGGACCTGAGGGTCCTGGTTGATGGCAAGTTGGGTATCAGTCAGCAGTGCCCTGGCACCCAGGAGGGACATCTTTGCCCTTGAGGGCATCAGGCCCAGCATCGCTGGCCAGGCAAGGAGGGATTTGTTCCACTCTGCTCTGCACTGGGGTGGCCTCACCTTGAGCCCTGGGGACAGGTTTGGGCACCACGATTATAAAAAAGGACATGAAACCATTAGAGGCTATCCAAAGAAGGCCATGAGGATGGGGAAGGGGCTGGAGGGGAAGTCTTAAGAGGAGCGGCTGAGCGCACTTGGTTTGTTCAGCCTGGAGAAGAAGACCAGCATGCATTGTGGTCTTCAGCATACTCAAGAGGGGCAGTGGAGCGGGAGGTCTGATCTCTGGTCTCTGTGACCAGTGACAGGACTTGAGGGAATGACTGGAGCCAAGTCAGGAGTTTTAGGCTAGATATCAAAAGAAAGGTTGACCAACCCAGAGCAGTGGTCATGGCCCCAAGGCTGCCAGAGCTCCAGGAACGTTTGGACAATGCTCTCAGGCAGAGGATGGGATTGTTGGGGTATGTGTGCAGGGCCAGGAGCTGGACTCAGTGATCCTGATGGGTCCCTCCCAACTCGGCATACTCTATGATTTTATGACATCTTGAGGTGTTAAAAACACAAGTAAAAATATGAAACCATTTCACGTCTTTGAAATCCAGGTATTAAATCCTGACATACTTCTTTTTTTGAGTAGTAAACCAAAATTGGTGTTACTGCAGACTACCTTAAATATCCCCGTAATAGATAACAATTCTTGTTGGTAACTGTTTAAATGTTTCCTTTTTTTTTTTAAGAAAGTGCTCAGTGTAGTAGACATAGAGCTAGGAGTTGTCACTCTACCATGTATAAGTTACAGTAGAAAAGGCTGAGTGAGCTGAGACTGTTCAGCCTGGAGAAGAGGAGGCTCAAGAGGATCTTGTTAAGTACCTGACAGGAGGCTGCAAAGACGTGACTCCTCTCAGAAGTGCCCAGTGACAGGAGGTTCCTTCTGAACATTGGGAAACACTTTGTCACCAAGATGGCAACGGGGAACTGGAGCACGTGGCCCAGGGAGACTGTGGAGCCTCCCACACAGATTTTCAACAGCAGCCTGGACGTGGTCCTGGGTAACTGGTTCTGGGTGACCCTTCTGGGGCAAGGGGATGTGAACGACGTGGCTTCCAGATGTCCCTCCCAACATCAGCCAGTCTGCACTTTCATAGATAGTGACAGTTTCAATGTGTCCACTTCTCAAGGCAACCCATACTTGTTCAAGAAAAGGAGCCCACTGTGATTTTCAAGTGGTCCTTACATTCCGAGGGACCCAGGGAGCAAGAATTTTTAAATTGTCAAATACATCAAGTCCAGACCTCGTTTGTTATCATCATATTCCTTCTTGATATGTAACCTGATAAAACTTCCATGATTTCAATTTACAGAGTACTTCTTCTCTGAGATAGTTCTTTATTGTGATCTCTATTGAAAGGTTTGTTCTGTATTAACTCTAACCTTTATGGAGTTGAGAGGGTGTAGTACATGCTTTCAATTTTCATACTGTTTTGTTTTAAAGTATAGTGGGGGATAATAGAGATTTAAGGTCCATGCTGTGAGCTTCACATGGTGAAAAAAGTTCAGCACTGTCTGAACAAGGCCTCTGAATTAATTTGCTTGATAAGGTTGTATTAAGTTGGACTTCTCAACAGTTTAAGGAGCTAGTAAGATTCGCCTGAAGTTTATAAGACTTCATGTATTGGAGCTCTGTTTGTCAGAAAATTTTCTGTGTCTTTCTCATCTGTGATTGCTCCTTTACTGTTAAATAGTTTTGCTTATCTTTTCTTAGGGGCTTGATTTTGGTTTTAGTTACTTTATTGAAAAGTATATACATCGCTATGTGTTCTCCATAGAGTAAAATTTTAGAGTGGTCCATGTTCTAAGAGTCTCAGGCCACCTCACAAGAAAAGAATGTATTCTGTACAAATGGGCTTTACCCTCACTGTTGGGAAAGCATCTGCTGTTCCAGAGTTCACTGAGCTGCTTTTCAAGCTTCTGGTTTAGGCCTCCCAACTTGCAAGGCTATTCCATGGTCTGAGTTTTGCTTTTAAAGCTTTACAGCAAGTCCAGCTGGATGTATGCACTTCTTTTCAGAATGGTCGTTTCTAGTCACTGTGGCTCAGCCAGCTCTTTTGAGATAATAAAATCTCAAATAGTGTGCTAGTGAATTTTTAATAGCTAATTTAACAGACAAACCTGTGCAGCATAGGTGGTGTGAAAAATACATTTCTCAATCAATGTGATAAGACTTTGTTCAGATTTTAGGAACTAATTCATGAAGAAGAGTAAACTAGAATATGGTTTCCCAGCATCCATCTGTGGAGTGCATAACTTGATCAGTTTCTTCTCACCATGATGAAACGCGCTTAAATGTGTTGTACTACCCATGGTTCCTGTTCCAAGTACTTCTTTTGTTACAGCATGTATACAAATTCCATCCCCTAAACTACATATTAAGGCTTCCAAAATTAGCATCAATTACCCAAGTGCTTTAAAAATCTGGAGAAACTGAAGTGTACTTAATTGAGCATGTTACCCAGGTTGCACGCTGGGTGAGTGTTCCCAGCTGCCAGAGCATGGGCTCTGGGTTTTGCTGAGCTCAAGCCCTCTGTGCTGCCCGTGGGGCCATAGTGGCCTCAGAGAGGCTGCAAGAACTGAGGCACAAACAGTGCTTGGACAGATCTCGCTAGTTCTTGGTCAGGGAGATCGCTGCAAAACGTCATGTGTTTCATGGCATAACTCACCCTTCTGTTCACTCCTAACTAGCTCCACCATTGTCAGCTGGAATTTGAATGCTCTAGCTTGCTTACTTGGTCATTAATCTGCTCCTCTTGAAGGTGTTAAGAAAATAAAAAGCTTTGACAACTTAAACATGGGCACCTATGCATAACTAGATGTGGCTTCCTTCAGGGTTATACCAGACATTTTCTAATACTAGTAAAAATTCTAAACATATCTTGTTCTATGGGAGCAGTTGACTAAAATGGGTGAGACTCAGTAACAAAAATGTATGTATAAACCTTGTCATTTTTCAAATGTAAAAATAAATTTCCTTTATATATTTTTTTAAAAGAAATAACTTTCTTACCCTTGTAGGAAAAAATTAAGCGAATCCAGCAAATAAGAATGGAGAAAGAACTTCGAGCTCAGCAAATATTAGAGGTAAAAGTAATGGCTCAAATGTAATTTTTCTGTTGCCATTTTAAAGAATGTTGTATTTTAATAGTCACACACGTGGTTAGGAATGTAACTAAATATAGCAGCTCTAACAACCTGGATTTCCGAAGGCTATTTCAACAATAGAATGCTCTGCTCTGTATGAAGTGCAGTGGGTTTAAAAATACTATGTCTATATTAGAGTATACAGGTTTGCTAATGTACTAGCAAAGATAGATTGCTAGTTTTCAAGTCTCCATTGACATAAAAATTAATAGTAATCTCTTTGCCATTTATATTGTTTCTGTGTGTACTTGCTTTCTTAAAATAGCCAGGTGAAGCAATTTTGGGTGGGACTTGAAATTCTAGTTTAATTTTTATAAAGTAGCTGAAATGTGAATTGATAGATCGTGAAAGTTGCATCAGCGATTTCTTGCAATGTACACAATAAGTGATGATGTTCTTAACTTTTAAAGGTACATAACTTTGCTTCTAATCAGATTATTTTCAAGTTGTGATGGTGCTGTTGTGTGATCTGTTTTGCATGCACAGGCAAAAAAGAAAAAGAAGGAGGAAGCAGCAAATGCCAAATTATTGGAAGCGGAAAAACGAATAAAGGTTAGTTTGGAGGAGCTCCAAAACCAAGAACTGTGTTATTGTACATAATGTATGTTGATGTATAAAAGCAACAAATTTGGGAGGCTATTCCTCAGTAATGAAGCTGTACAAAGAGACAGCATATAATAACATGCATGTGTGGTTATAAAAAGGCATGAAGTGTATGCAGAGGAGTTTGAATATGTGTGACATACACATGCAAATATATAGAGACAGTACTTTATGTGCCATTACCAGGAGTTTTGCTTACACAACACCTGGTTTGCATAACAAAATGTTCGTGCAGTAACATTATTCACAATATTCTTTTAAGCACACTGTATCAAAAAGCTAAATTGTTTCTCAGCAAGCATAGTCTTTTCTAGGCTGTAATGCATGCAAGACTACAGAACTCTCTTACAAATACTGGGAAATACAGTGTGTGTGTATATATATATATAAATATATATATATATATATATAAGAGTACTTCTATTGCTGCTTCGGCATTCTAGGTGTGTTCTAACATGGAACTCCCAACTCAGCAGACTTACTGTCATGTATGCTGTGTGTACTTCTCTGTAAGTTAGAATTTAACTCAGATGTGCTGTTTTAGTGTGGCAGAACTGTGCAATTTGGTAAGTATGTTTTGATTGATGTTTTAAATACATTTTTGTTGTTCTATTGAAGGAGAAAGAGATGAGAAGGCAGCAGGCTGTTCTTCTGAAGCACCAGGTTGGTATAAGTTCGATTGACCAAACAGACAGAATGCCAATTGTGAGCTATTACTTTAAGTTGTTTGGGGGGGTGGAGTCCTCAAAATATGCCCTTTTTAAGCTTCTGGGTTTGATTCCTGCACAGATTTTCTTTGGCCTTACGATTTTTTGCTTTGCTTTGGTATTTGTGTCTTTTGGGGGATTATAAAGTGGTTTTATGACTTTGTGATTTCTGTTTCATAATGTTGTGCCAACTCTTTCTACCAGGAGTTGGAGAGGCATAGACTAGATATGGTATGGGTATGTTTATTTTTGTACATCTAACACCGCATTGTGATTTGGTTGTGATATGGTTGTCATAGCAATGCATAAAATGTAGCACTGGCTGCTGTCATATTACATACTGCTGCATGGCTTTACAGCACAGTGCATTGCATACATCTGCTTGTCTTGTCTGTTAAGAAAAAAAAGACATGTCTTGAACATGTGTATAAATTGAATGTGGTGATAACTAAAAGTGGTTTTTAACCAGGGATCTATGTTACTGATGTCCCAGTAAAAATTTGATTGGTGTGTAAAATTGGAGATTGATGCAAAATTTATAGGTAGTCACTTGGATGATTTTTGCAAGCCTTGTCCCGTTCACTGGGAATGAATCCAGACATTTTAAATACCACTTTAATTAACCTGTTTTAGAAATCAGGGCGATGTCTTCCCCTTGTAAGATACTGAGGAAATTAGCTTTCAGTTGGTGGTAAATATATGATGTTATAAGTATACAATGAAATATTAGAATGTAATCCTAGCCTCACCAAATTAGATGATAAAATTCCTATAGCCTTTACTGGGGCCAAGATTTGCTCTACAGCTGTTAAGGCAAAACCCCTGTACTTAGTGCCCTAGAGTACTGCTCCTTAATGCATTTGAAGCTGCTGACATAATTTACTGAGAGACAGGCATCAGTAAATGCAAGTGTTGCTGTGTACGTATATGCACCACCACTGGCTTGATTAAAACTGATCTAGAGCTGATAAAATTAATAATGTTAATTTGTTGCTTGGTTACAAAAATGTTAATATTCGCAATGTTTGAAAAAGACCAGTTTAAAATTCCTGCTGAATTGGCTATTGAAGAAGTAAATTGCAAGTTCCATCATAGCAGATGTAAGGTAACTGACCTGTTCCAGCCAACCATTATGCTTTTTGTTCTGCCAGCTTATGAAGGAGCATCACAACTGACCATAAGTAAATCTGTATGCTTCTTTTTTACACTGTCTCCATGTTCATTGCTTTACCTTTTTGCTTTTGATTGTTCTTGTATTTGCTTTCTAAACCTGAACTAAAACATGCACAGACTTGGCCATTCTTGTCCTATATTTAGTATTTACTGTGACTTGTCTATTAATGCTAAATTTGTTACTCGGTTTTTTTACTGATTTGAAAATGTGGTTTAGTTTTGTTCTAATATTATCTGCTTCAATAGGAACGAGAACGGAGAAGACAACATATGATGCTTATGAAAGCCATGGAAGCACGTAAAAAAGCAGAAGTGAGTATTAACCTCTGAAAGTTTGAAGTTTTCATGGTTTCATTCTGCAGTCATCTGTAGAAGAGCAATGTCTTTGTATGTTATGTATAATTTAGTTTGTGTACATTGCAGCAGTAGGACAAGAAGCATTAGGCACAAATTGAAATACAGGAATTTCTGTTCAAACTTAAAAAAAACTTTTTTACTTGGAGGGAGATGGTTGAACACTGGCACAGATTGCCCAGTTTTGAGAGTTCTGGATGTTTTTGAGAGGAAACATAAGTAAAATACAAAGGCCCCATAATTACTAATTTACTTTTTGTTTTAATATTTTTGTATTTCTATATCCTGAGACTTTTTTTATGTCTGTATCCCGAGACTTTTGTCAATAAAGTGCAGATAACGAAGATATCGAAGTAAGATAACCGTCATTATAGCAAGTAGTTGTTAAGGGAATTGTTAAAACTTTTCTCTAGGATATATTTACAAATTTCAATAAAAGTGACTGACCAAAATGAAGAAAAACTGAATAATACCTCAGTGCAAGGAAGCAGAGGAAGATGGTACCCTAAGCATCCATTCCACTGTTGGAAATCAGGATACCAGCCTAAATGGTCATTTAGTCTGATCCAGTGCTCTAATTATATTCTTGCTCTAATAGAAATAGAACAGTGTTTACTTCAACCGGTAAAAGTAAACTTTAAATAGATTTATAAAATGTAGTGCAGTTAAAGCTTTCAGTTTTAGTCATAACTGTAAATTACTGTGTTGCCACATAAATATCCAAATATACATCTCGTGTTTTCTTCTGTTGTAGAGTGTTTTGAATTGGGAAAAACAAATCGTAGGAAATGCCAGTACGCCTTGAGGCATTGACATAGGCTAAAATAAAAGGCAATAAACCATTTCAAAAAGCAAATCAGAGAGTATTTTCCATTTTAAAATGAAGTTAGGGATTTTGTGTGCTGCTTTAGTGTATTCTGGTTTTTCCATACAAGATGTCCCTTATGAACTCAGCATAGATAAAGAAGGCCTGCATTGGCAATAGAGAGGATGCTTACACAGCTGTAGAGCAGGAAGCAGGTGGGCAGATGGGTAGTTCTGAATGTCACTGATTTTTTTTCTGCCAGTGTAAATTTACTGGTCAACCATGTTCTTTGTGTCTCATGTGAAACTCGATCTCACATAAAATCCATTAAAGACTGTAGCGGGAGGAGTCACGATTTTGTGTGCTCACAGTGGTTATCCACAGGTATCATCAGTGGTCTGGTAATGCACTGTATAGAATCAAAAGGAAGAATAAAAAGTCATGGGGCCTGCCAGAACTCTGCAGAGAAGTAGTCAGTGGTTAACACTGACCTACAAATGCAGCTAAGCCCTGAGTTAGTATTGCCCGTACTCTCACTGTTGCAAAATATGGTGATAGTAAATGGAAGAGACTAGAGCGACCTCTTAAACTAACAGAATAGTAGGGTGTGGTTCTGAGTAATGAGAAGCATCTTGGCTTGGTTCTTTAGCCCTTCTGTGTCCACAGGTGAAAAGCATGTGCAGCATCTTCAACTTCGTATTGTATCAGGTTCTTGAGTGGTGGCGCACACACATACGTGTGTTTGTTTATACCCACGGTTCTGTGCTCTGAACAGGTGATGTTGACATGTGGCAAATTCCATACATTTTACACTCGACATGAGTTGCACAGAGGTGTGTAGGGAATTGTGTTGTCAGGACAGTGGATTGGTGTTGGACATGTGGCAGCAGAACCCCTGGCACCGTGGATGGGAAAGGTCATGAGAGCTCCAGGTTCAGAGTCAGTCTTGGCGCGTTACAAACAGAGTAGGTGTAGTATTGGTGTGAGCGGTGGAGGGTGTTGAAGAGACAAATAATAGATGCTTGGCTTCTCACTTGATGATCGCTGTGTTCTTGTTGTGCAGATAAGACATAAAGGACTGTTCAGTTTCAGGCTGCATGCGAAGTGTACGGTAATTTAAGGCCAGAAGCTACCTGTGTTTGAAAAGATCAGTTGTGTTTTTAAGGTGTTCATATCCAGTTTATGTATTATGGGACTTTTTAAGCTGTGTGTTGTTCAGAGAGGTTTCTTGAGTGGTCTCTGCTGTAGCAGGTGCAGATTAACGATACTGGTATGTAAGCAGAGCCTTTAAAATCAGATGCCTTGCGTGGCAATTCTTTGCCATATTTTCACTCAGGCATCTTTCTGAAATGGTACTTCAAAGAATTTTTCAGTGCAAACATATTTGAAACCTGTGTCTGCATGGACAGGAGAGAAAAAAGTGAATCTTAGATCACTTTACAAATTCAGTGATTTTGTTCTAGTTTTCCCATCCCCTTTGATTTAATGCAGGTTCCTTAATTGATGTGATGATTATTAAGGTTACAGAGGTAGTGCTTTTCAAATTCTTAGATTGTTCCTTTGTAAGTTTAATATGTGAGGTTTATTTTTTTCCCTTTTAATTCTCTTAAGGAAAAAGAGCGGCTAAAGCAAGAGAAACGTGATGAAAAAAGATTAAATAAAGAACGTAAACTGGAACAGCGAAGGTTGGAATTAGAAATGGCAAAGGAGCTGAAGAAGCCTAATGAAGATATGTGCTTAGCAGACCAGAAGGTAATCACAGCAACATAGGCTTTCTTTCCTGCTTCTTGTTTGTGTATTTTATAATTCTGTCAATAACTTTTTTCTTGCAGCCACACTCAAAGCATTCAAGTTTTAATTGAGATAATTAGAGAACTATTTGAAATACGTACAAATACAAGATAACAGAACACTACACAGTGGTGTATGTTTAGCTAATTAAAAGCTTTTTGTTTAAAAGAGGCCTGCTTCCCAAAAAGCATGATTGCTTAAAAAAATTTCTTTACTCAAGTTGTTTTTACATCAGGAGTATGCATCACGTCTCAGTACACAGGCACTAGGTAGTCATCTAGAGAACTCTTACAAGCTGTTGCTCAAAAAAATTTACTTTCTCAGTCTTCCAAGTTCTTAGTTCTTGACCATAAGGACTTGACAAAGCTCGAGTTCAAAGTCTTTGTTCCAGAGAAATCCCTTCCCTTTTTCCCCTAAATAATTTTACACCACCTTGTACAGTAATTTGGCTCAGAATAGATCCTCACAGTGTCTCCCGGCCAAAACCGAAGTATTTCTTAATCTCTTGCCTCCTATAATTTGTGAAAAGTTAAACGTGTTTCAGCATTGAATGGGCAAGGGGTGCAGGTTCCCTATCACCTGTACCTTCCAGCATTGTCATGCTGTAGGTCAGAAGGAAGTGTCAAATCAATTTTCCCAGCTGCTATCAAAAAAAAAAATTATTTTGAAATATGCTACTGAATCTTTCACCTTTTTTCTCTACTGTGCAGCCTTTCCCAGAGCTGCCTCGCATCCCAGGCCTCGTTCTTGATGGAAGCACGTTTTCGGATTGTCTCATGGTAGTGCAGTTCCTGCGTAACTTCGGTAAAGTTCTTGGCTTTGATGTGACCGTAGATGTTCCCTCCCTGAGTGTTCTTCAAGAGGGTTTGCTCAACATAGGGGACAGCATGGGAGAAGTACAGGACTTGCTTGTGAAACTTGTCTCTGCAGCTGTGTGTGATCCTGGACTTGGTACAGGATACAAGGTAAAAAGAAAAAATCCATGGTAAACACCCTGTATATATGAATGCATTCTTCGTAATGTGTCTCTGACACCTCTCTCATATGGATTTCCATTCTCTTTCCTAATTCTTTTCTTTAGTATCACGGTTCTAATGTTACTCCAAAACTTTGTGTCCCATCAGCCCTCCCATCTTCCAGATGTGATATATTTCTGTGTGTTTTCTCTACACACACCCCCCTTTTATTTGGGCCTTTTGTAGGGCACTGTCACATCTGTGGCCATGTCTTTTAACTCCTTTCCATCCATTCATTTGCATTCTTATCCTCATGTGGTATTCTCAGTGAATCTTGCCATTTCTTTCCCTAAGGTCTGTTGTCTAAGTCACTTCATCAAAACCCCATTTATTTCATTCATTTATGACTCTCTTTCTTACTGGCCTTCTTTCTCAAGCCAATACAACTTTCCTCCACTCTAGAGCTCTTCATAGCATCATTGTACAAAGCAGTATTCATCAATTCTCAGTTGGACCATACCTTTTTACCTATAATGCATTTAATTATTATTATTATTATCTCTGTTTTTAAAAACTTAAAGGTGAAAACATTCTAATTTGTTACTGTATTTAAGATTCACATTTGAATAGTTTCAAAGGATAATCATGTTTAAAATCCTTACGTAAAAATGCAAACAAACCTGTACCATCTTCTATTAACAGTAATACAGCCTACAAAGAAAACAGTGGTTCTTAAACATGATTGTTTGAAATGTCTTTGTTCTTTTTAGGCTAAAACTATTCTTGGGGAACACTTACTGAACGTTGGTATCAATCGAGATAATGTGTCTGAGATTCTGCAGATTTTCATGGAGGCTCACTGTGGGCAAACAGAGCTGACAGAGAGTTTGAAGACAAAAGCTTTTCAGGCGCATTCTCCAGCTCAGAAAGCATCAGTACTTGCTTTCCTGGTCAATGAGTTAGCATGCAGCAAAAGTGTAGTAAGGTAAGATTTTTCCCAAACAAGCGTGTAAAAACAAAATTATAAAAATGTTGTGGTTCAGAAATACTGTGTAATCACTGTATTCTGTTACAGGAGGACTACTGATGTTCTTCTTATAATGAAAGCTGAAACTGGTTGAGTTACTGCTTCTTACCTTTATGTACTGTTAATATGATGGAAGAATAGAACTTTTCCATGTTTGGTCTGTAATCTTGTTTTCAAAGCTTGAACCAAAATTTCTCTAGCAATTTTTGGAATAAAACGTGAGGTTGATTATAAAGCAGTTTGCTAGGTATTCTAGGGAATAATTTAGAAGAATTGTTCGAGGCTTCTGCAGTACACTGTTTTCCCTTTTTTCATTTTGTTTTTGAAGATGTTTATTGTCCAAATACTTTAAGTAGGGTCATAAGGGGAGGTGGCAAGCTCGATGTATCATTGTAGTAATTCAAGAAGGTGTATGTTCCATTTGTGGTCAGTAGTGTATAGCATTTCATAATTTAAAATCCCCCCTATGTTCCACAACTTGTCAAAACCCACCAACATGCAATAAAAAGTTAGTAAATGCCAGTTTCTGGGATGCCTGTTCTTCCACAGACTGACTTTCTGTGGTAAAGTGTTTCATCACCTAACAGAGTGCTGCTTTGTTTCCTGGTGTATTCTGCTGGGTTTGGTACACTGTGCTGCAAAAGTTAATCAGGGCTGTGCAAGGCAGGAGTGGAAGAGATGTTTCATCTTTCCAAAGATGAAAAATAGCAGAAGTGGGCAGTGCAAGTGCTGTGCATCAGCTGTACAAGAACGTTCATGTGTATCAATCAAATCCATCATAGAAAGAAACTTCCTCTCATTCCAGATGACTGTTAAGTCCTATTTGTAGAAATGATCACTCAGAACTTGAGTTTCTATATTTTGATCATAGAAACAACTATAATCTACTGAATTGTTGAGGCTAGGATGTCTCGGAAGTGGGTGGGCAGGCAGTGACTCTACTGAAGCCCTTTTTTTGGTTCTTCAGTTTCTGCAGTGAAAAGTGAATGTTGGATTATAGATCCCAGGGATCCTAGACAGAGCACCTCAGATGTACCAGTGGTAACTGTTTTTTCAGCACAGGGCTACATACTTTGTGGCAAAGACATGTGGAGACTTGACACTGAACTAGAACTATGAAAAGAAATGTTGAATGCCATGCTTCTTGTGGAAAGAAATCTGAGGTGATACTGTGGATAAAGACTGACATAGGTACAGCAGTGTGCTACA
This sequence comes from Callaeas wilsoni, assembly GCA_013398955.1. Classification (NCBI taxonomy): domain Eukaryota; kingdom Metazoa; phylum Chordata; class Aves; order Passeriformes; family Callaeidae; genus Callaeas; species Callaeas wilsoni. Next base: position 88,366 of record VWPU01018072.1, on the reverse strand, counting down.
TTGGCATTCCTAGTATTGTGATTTCCTAGCGTTAACGTGATCTATTTTGAATTTTAACAATTTCTCCAAGACAGTTTCTTGAGGGAAAAGTGTCTATGCATAAATGTCTGTCAGAGAAAAGATATACAAGGTCACAGTTAATGGATTATTTTCATCTTTGACAGTGAAATTGATAAAAACATTGATTATATGTCAAACTTAAGGAGAGATAAATGGATGGTTGAAGGCAAACTTCGGAAGTAAGTTTCATTTCCTTAAATATTACAGTATATTGCTTTTTTGCCTTTGTTCACGTATGCTGCTATATAGGGAATTGGTTCTAAGCACAAAATCAGCTGATGAAGTTACAGGTTTACCAAGAAATTAGTAATCAAACCGCTTAATTAAGACAGATGTGGATTTAGAATGTTGCAACACCAGTCTTTTACAGTCTATTAAAGATGCATGAGGTTCAGAGGGTTAGTGTCGCTCAGAATTGTTGGAAAGTCAAGTCTGTTTTGTGTTCTTTGGAGGAAAGTAAAAACTTTTTAATTGGAATATTAAAGGAGCCGTAAAATTGCTATTGACATAATCAGAGTTTATTTGGACCTACCATCCTTCCCAGTGTTCATTCTGAAAAGCGTTTTAAGACAACGTGATTTTCATATAACAATTGCCAATAGAATTTTGCTATTTTATGTTATCTTAGTGTTTCTCATCTGTCGATGTCACGTTGTTCCCTATAGCTAGGGATAATATGTAGAATGCAAGCTTTGAGACATTTTTTATATTTCTGTTTAAGGTACAATTGGAACTTCTTAAGGGTTGTCAGTTTCATATTCACTGTTCTCCCATCCTACAAGACAAAATTCCATACAGCAAGCATACTGGCTCCAACTATCAGGAAGCTGGATGGCATAAAGTTAATGAATCACAGGGGGTAAAAATGCATAGCCAGACTCTGCTTTTTTTTCTCTTTGTCATCTTTACCTCTTGCTAGGAATGGTAAATCCTTTCTTAGTCCTTGCTTTAGGTACTTCTGTTTCTAATCTTATGTCTCCATTTTTTCCCTTTAATGTATCTCAGAAGGAAGAAGGAAAGAAGTAAAGAAGAAGGACAAGAGGGAGGTAGAGGAAAAAATTAGACAAATAAAAAGAGATTCTCTACTAATACTGCAAATCCCAGTCTGCACAGAGTTAATGTATTTTAACCCAGATACTTTTTTCCTGTCTTCATCTGTATCCTCTCTATTTGATATAGTTTAAAAAGTGTTTTTGAAGTTCTGATGTAGCCAATTTACCATTAGTGAAATGAGACCCTTTCCTGTCCCTGTCTTCTTAGGGCCTGCTTAGTCTTTCTCTCCCTCCATCAAACTGTAAGTACTTGTACATCTAGGATCTTCCCTTTTCCTTATAATCTCTCATGTCTTCCCTTTCAAGTAGTGAGCATCATACCTTGAAGTCCCAAGCTCCTCCTCCTCCTTGCTACAATCACTTCTCCATTTCTTGGTTTTTTCCCCCTCATGTGTGGATTTCAGGTTCCATTAGTGCTCTCCCTATTTTTGAGTGCAAGTATTGCAGCAGAGCTCAGAAATATTGCTCTTCTACTTATTTCAGTTCTCTGGGCTTCATCTCTCTCATCTTTGATTCACAATCTTTGAATTTTCCACTGTTTTTCTGTTGAACTCCAAGAAGGTTCTATAGAAGAGCCTTCTTTGAACAATTTTAAACAATGTTTTCTTCTTTATTATCTCAATTGTGTTTTCCATAAACACTTACAACTGTTCTGGGGCTTCTCTGGAAAGAAACCTGTACACCTCAGTTTTCTTTTTGCTGTTTTTTTCTGCTTCCACACTTCATTCTTACATGGTACCTTCCCCACCCATTCACATCTCCGGTCTAATTTTTAAGCATCCCAGTCCCAAACAGTTTTACATGAGAATTCCTGGTTAGTCAAGTACTCGCTGTGTGATCAGCAGCTGTGACCTCGTTTCACGTGCCTACAGACCTTTATATGCCCCTCAGCATGTGCCCCTTCTGTGGGAAGTGTGTAGGGGATGAATAATGGAGGCTGAGGAATGGATTTACTTCATCTCAGCTTGGCTGGCCAGTGCTTGCTGTCTTCAAACCACTGTGTCCAGGTGGCTCAAAGTGTGTCTAAGGAGGATGAGAAAAGATTCTATCTGCATCACATGTGTTCGATGAGGGATTTTTTTTGTGCTTATGTTCTCACTTTTTAATGACATAAGCTTCTCAGCTGGGGAGCAGGCCAAAAATAAATACAAAAGCCTGTGCTTGACAGATACAATTAAGCAACAGTAAAATCCCAGGTTGGAAAACTGAATCACTGTATTTTGTTTTAAGGGATGCTTTCCCTCTCACCCCTCTCCCCATTCTTCCCTCCTCCGCCTTCCCTCAAGGAACTTAGTAAGTGTAATATATATGGTTGGAAATTGCATTCTGAACTGCCCGGACTGTTTCTGCTTAGCCGATGATCAATGAGAGGTTGCATCCTATTCCTTCTCTACCACATTTCGATGTGAATCTTGCTATTAATCTCTTTTTTTGTAAAGACACCTGTCTCATACAATCACGTCATCTTTCTTTGTGCTTTCTGTGTGACAGCTGTGGTCAGACTGTCTCACCTGAGAATTTTCTGTGGGTGTTTTTTTTTTTAAAACTAGATAATCAAAGTCTCAGCATCTCCTTTTCCCTTGCACATCTTCTCTTTGGCATCTCTTTTGTAGCCAGATCAACATAAAACAGAATAAAAATGAAATACAGCCTCTTAAAGTATTAGGTAATACTTTGGTTTTTTGCAAGACTTGAAACAAGTTTTTCACTGCTACAGTGTTCTTTTAACATGCCATTGTTACGGTATACTCTCTGCAAGTCAATTTCTGTTGAACGAAACCATATCAACTCTGAATGATGATGGTCACTAAGGGGAAAAATTACACCCTGAGTTTGGGTTAGGAGATGGTAATGCTGATTTGCCAAACTTTGATTTTTTGAGACGCAAGGAGAAGTATGTTAAAAGTATATTAAAAGTACAATGTTCAGAATTTCTTTGCCTTGGTACTACGTAGTGCTTACGTGCAAAAATTATGGAGAAGACATGAAAACTAAATCAGAAGGTGAATTTTCCTTCTGTGATCTAGTAAACATTATAGATCAGATTAGAGCAGGCTTAAGTCAGTCATCTGGTTCTCTGATGGGCCACCCACTCTTTATAGGCCAGTAGACTTTATAATTCTCTCAGCAGTTGCAGACGTAGGTTTGGTCCATACCTGAAAGTGAGAAAGACACAACAGTTTCCTAAGTGAGGGTTTTCTTCTCTCAGTGAGCCATATGTGTAGGTAGCAACAAAACAATCATGCTGCTCCTTGAAATAACCAAACATTTTTAAAGTTATGCTGGCATTGGTTTCTGCCGCTGCACTGCTTTTGAGTAGGGACTGCTGCCCTCTTACGCTCGTGGTGCTACCAAAGGAGAGCATCTTTGGTTCATTTGCGTCCTTCATAATTTGCAGTATTGTGCAAGCTTCCTTTAGTGCTCGACAACACTACATCTTTATTTTTGCTTACAGCTAAAGTAGCCTTTTTGTTTCTTCTCATTCCCTTTAGGTATATGAAAGAGGTGTTGGCAGGTCATTGAACATTCACTTGCCAGCTTTATTACTGAATTGTCTTCAAGATTATCTTAGTGTAAATTGTCTCTAAAATCGTCCAGTGCTGCAGCAGTCAATCCAGTCATTGACTAGTGATTTTGGTAGTTAATTCCTGTGTATGGGCAGGAATTTCCAGTCCATGTGAAGAGGCTTGAAGTTATCCTTGTAAAAAGGATATTTTTTTTCTAAAAAGCTTAATCGATAGCCTAAGTGGTGTTGATGCTCAGTGAGACTGAGGGTTTTTGCACCATACCTGAAAATGTTACTTGCCTCCAGATTCACTGAAAGGGCTGAGATGTTTTTTTTTTTAAAAAGATATTTTAAATCACTAAAACAGCTAAACATCCACTTGGTTTGGAAAAAATAAATGTATAAAACTTAATTAATTCTCCAGTGGATTAACCATAAAAACCCAACCCAAAACAGCAGCAACAGCAACAACAAAACCACACCAGAAAACCAAAGCCCAGCAGTTTTCAAGTCTCCTTGATGATTTCTTGACTAACAGTCTTTTTCTAAAAAATGTGCTGCTCCCAGGTGAACAGTGACACCTTCATTTCAGTCTGTGCTGTTGAGAACTGGCTCTGGTTATCCACATTTTAGAAGGCTGATCTGTTTGTCAGTATTCCCTGGAGCCAGTACTTGGACAGCACTCATTGTACTTGTAGCCACTTGCTGTATGGAATATTGTTCTGTAGGATGGGAAGAGAGAGGAGTACGACAAGGAAAAATTACGTCCTGGTAATTGTGTTTGTCGTTACCGTTCTGCTTTTCCCATCCTACCTTCTTCAATCATCTCTTACAAAATCTTTGTCTTTTCTACACGTTTATGAATCTCTTCTAAGTCAGTTGCGTTTTTGGTCTGCGTGATAAGTGACTGGTTCAGCCTGGCTATTTACACCTCCTGTGGTTCAGCATGTTTGCCTGAAAGCTCCCTGATAGGTGGAACTGTAATTTTTGCTGTGTGGAATCTTGTCTTATAGGGGTTTTATAGAAGAAGGAGGTCTACTACAATCATAATAACTGGTATGTAAGTTTCCCTTTTCTTTCATAAAAGGAAAAACGACAGTTTGAGTAATCTTTAGTAGTTGAGGTAACTAAAATTCCCCAGGAAAAAAGTGTATCTTAGAATAAAAAGTTCAGCTAAAGAGCTAACGTCAAATAATATTTAAAGTTCATGAAAATATGGAGGGGGAAAAAAAAAAATTATTGAACCAACCTTGCCGTTGCCATGCAATGTATATAATTTCATACTTCCAAGTGAGGATTTTTACCTTTTCCTCCCTGACTCAGGCACAGGTATTTTGTCATCATGTTCTTAAATGCATTAAATAAAAGATAAAGAAGTTGAAATGGTTCTTTCTTCTATATCATCTTTCCTGACTTCTCAAAATCCCTCCTATATTTCATTTCTTGTGAGCAGTTACACAAGAAAATTGACCTTGGAGAAACAAAGTCTTTTCAGAACAGAACCACGAGTTGTAAGGGTTTTATAACCTCAGTTTTTCTTGTTGTCTAGTGACAATAAATAATGAGAAAATACAGGTGTCATGATAGATCAGAAACTCTAATTTAAATCTCAGATGTATGATTTTCTTTCAATCTCATAGGAAGAGAGGTATGTTTATGCTACAGACATAATCCATCATTTCACCCTTTCTCATGTGTTCCAAGGCTTAGGATCATTCATGCCAAGAAAACTGGTAAAAGAGATGCTGTGGGGAGTGGGGACGGAGGCGAGGAACCCCATTCCTTGGAGACACCTGCGCCCGGCCGCAAGCGCCGGCGGAAGGGAGGGGACAGTGACTACGATGATGATGATGATGATGACAGTGATGATCAGGCAGATGAAGATGATGAGGATGAAGAGGACAAAGACGATAAAAAAGGAAAGAAGGCAGAAGTTTGTGAGGATGAGGTGGGGAATTGTCAGTATAGTGAAACTTTATTTGCCAGTAAGCTAAAACTTGTTTTCCTTCTGTTTTTCTGTAATATGGCACTGTTCCTCAAAAATGTTGGCATAAAAAGGAGGGTAGAATAACTTAACTTCCAGTGTTTTAAAATTTTTGTTAGTTTTTATTTTTGTTAACTAAAAAACAGAAGAGTGAAGTTACATTTAACATTCTCTGTTGTGAAGCTTCAGTGATCTTCCTGTGTATTTTTTTTCACAACTTCTCCCAGGTAGAGACTGCCCGACTCTGTTTGATCACAAGATGTTTAATTTTGTTTGTCAGTGTCAGATACAATACAGAAAGGATCACTGAAAGATTTTTAGCTTGTTGAGCTGATTTTTAGTGGAAATGCACAGGCTTCCACTGAATGGAGCCTGATACAAGGCACAAGCAATAGAAAGTACTACTTTTTAAAGCACTTGGTGTTGCACTGTGTGTTTTCTGTTTACCAGAAAATGATCCATTCATTCAAGGTTCAAAAATTTTTAAGACTGCTTGAACAATGCATGTATCCAACATACATGAATTCAGATCTTTGCATACACCCTTTATTGGAAACCCAGATAATTTCTAGAGTAGGAGTAGCCCTTGGTGCTATTATTCTAGATTTATTTAAAATACTAGAATTTGTATGAATTTAAGAGAATACCTTAGAGGAACAGCCCACAGTTCTTAAAAATAATTCAGAATTAAAACTGAGTAATGTTTAGATTTCTAATCTCAAGCCCATCCCTTAATCCTTCTCCCTCTTGTACAGTCTCCTGTGTTGGTGCACTGGGCGTTTCGTAGACAAAATTCCAGTAACTGTACAGAAATTCATTTTCTGATCTACCAGAAGTTCCATTGCATTTGTATTCTGTGTGGTATTTCGGAAGGCTTCATTCCGGTACACTTTTATGGAGCCAAGAAATACAAGACTTGTATCTTATGGTGTGGATGATTTTGGTCATATTCTTTTGGAAACTTACTGTTACCTCCAAAGGTTTTCTTCAACTAAATAAAAACACTCCTCATGGAAAAGACTCTCATTTTTAAACAGGCAAGAAGAAGGCAAGAGAGACTTAATTATGAGTGTATTTGCCTTCAAAAGTCAGCAGGATTGATGCTGTAACTTTTATAGCAGAGTTGTAATTTAGAGTGGCTCTACAGTTTCATGTAGACATTGAAATAAAATGCAAATGTGGACTGACCAAAGACTTACTGATAAGATTTTAAGAGATGCCATTATTTCATGCATGAGAAACACTTAAAATTATTTTGACTATATAAAAAACATCATAGAAACTACAATTTAATTCTATAGTGTTGTGTTCATGCACAAACTGAATTACTTCCAGTTTTCAGCAAACATGACCTTTCTCCTTTGTCCACATCTGGAGTGGTTTGAAAAGATACAAGGTGTATCCTCTTTTCAGTTATGTTATTGCTAGTGAAATATGTTGTACAAGCACACAATTTGAACTTTTTTTTCTCTTTAGTATTTTCCTCTCATTTTCTGTTACATCTTTTTCCTTTAATAATGATAAGACATAGTAGTATGATTTTATCCTGAAATAAATTCAGTGTGATAGTATATTTGGTGATTATAGGATGATGGGGACCAGACAGCAAGTGTTGAAGAACTAGAGAAGCAGATTGAAAAACTGACAAAGGTAAGAGATCATTACTCTTTTTTCTACTACAAATGTAATCACTGGGTGTCATGAGTTAGTATATTAAACATAAGTTTCAATGTTCCAACATAATATAAATTGAAATAAGTATCTACTCTTGTTTGTGAAATATGAATGGTGCTCCAATTCATGACACCTGAACTGTGAGTTCAGTCTGGTGGCACTAAGTGGAGGTCACTCAAAAGGCAGTTAATAGTGATAGTTGATAATATATTTGCACTTCTGAGAATAAAAAGTAATGTAATTTTTATCCAGATCTACTTCATATATTCCTGTTTGTTGATCTTAGAAAGTGATGATAAATTTTGTATATGAGAAGCAATGGCTTCAGTTATACAATGGATTATGGTCCTCATGCCCTCCTTTCCATGCTGATTTCTACAGTTGTGCTCCAAGCCAATACAGAGCTGTCTGGGCTCCACATTTTGAAAGAAGCAGCAATAGAATAGGAAGAGAAGTGTAAATGAGAAAGATATAATGCTGTAATTAGGGGTACTCATGGCCCATGTTTTTATTGTTCCGATTAGAAAATTGGTCATTTAAGACTTTATATGTTGGTTTCTGTCATGTTCCAAATTGCAGTGAATTAGCAGTCCAGGATTCCACCTGACTCCCAGCAGTGTCAATTTAGCAGAGCAAGAACTGAATAAAGAAAATGAAGTTCTTGTTGGCCCCCCTCAAAGAGCTGTGTTATGTTCAAAGGCAGTTTATTTTTGTGTATTGTTGTTGTTCTTCTATGAACAGTTAAAATACCTCATTAGTCTCCCATCAGCAGCTGCACTATCATCTGTCTTCTGGGCTCTGTTTACTATTTGCTGATGCTGTGTAATTGTTAGGATTTCAGCTGTTCTCGTGCAGTGAAATCTTTGATCCACTGCTTTTTGAGAGTAGGGGAAAAAAGACAGGGTTCACCATTGCAGTGTGTTTTTAGAGGAAAACTGATAAACCTACGCTGAGCCAGGGAGTGCTTTAACTGATTTTTTTAAAGGAAGCTTTGTAAGTAAAATGATCAAGGCAGCGATTGTGCGTAGAATATCGCAACACACAGACACAGCACTATCCCGAATCTCTGAGAGGGCCTCCTTGTCTGACCCTTGAACTTCTGTTCAGTCTGATAGCCAGATATTTCTGTAATAATGAGATTTTTTCCCCCCACTAATTTATAATGCTCTCCCTTTTTAAAATAGCAACAAAGCCAGTACAGAAAGAAGTTATTTGAAGCTTCGCACTGTTTGCGTTCAATGATGTTTGGTCAGGATCGTTACAGGCGCCGGTACTGGATCCTGCCCCAGTGTGGTGGTATTTTTGTAGAAGGCATGGAAAGTGGTGAAGGTAAGAGCCATAAAGGAATGGTGGCACACGGAGGCACACAAGGCCAAGACGTGCTGCCCATCTCTGGAGGCACTGGCTTTGTGCAGCTTCACCCTCAGCCAGATGCTCAACACGCTGCTGTCAATAGAGCTCTCTACTCTTGTGGTTCTCTGGCATCTCTTTTGGGTTATGAAAGATCAGGTGTTACCTTTCAAAGTGATGATTGGTATTTTGGAAGTTTTCAGGTGTTATACTTCTACATGTTACGCTTTTTTGTATTCACCTACTTGCAAAGTTTTTTTACTCTTTCTGAGCTCTTTCACCTTTCCTTATGGCAGTGACCTCTGTGTATGAAAATTAGGAGGACCATAGAATGCAGAAAAGAATTTTCATCCTCAGTTCTTACATTTTCTGCAAATGCACAGACTGTTCTGTGCATGAAGATATGATAGATGTCTGCAAAAATATGACAGTTATTTTAATGCAGTGAAGTACCTTGTTTTCTAATCCACCACATGATTGAGTGTCTGTATTTTACCAGTTGATCTTTCTTTAACCAGTAATTGCTGAAATTACTTTGCTAAAACGAAAATGTAATTTGGGGTCGTGACAGTTGTGTATTAACTCTGGTTGAATTTTTCACACACTTTTAATTGGATAGATTCAGAAATTATGTATTAATCTGCCTTTTTTGTTGGTATTAGAATTTTTAAACATAAACCTTCATTTCGGCCACAGAATAATCCTTTCTAATTTTCATATAGATGAACCAAAATCTCATTACTCTCACATTTTTTCCCTCAAAAAATAAGAACAAAAAAACCTGATGCACATCAGAATTGCATGATGTCATAAGAATTGCATAATTCTAGAGAGCTGTTTAATTAACTGTTCCAGTATGGCATAGTAGGAAATTTGAGCCTGGTTTTCGATCCAAAAATAAGCCACAGAACTTCCTCTAAATGTAATCTTGATCGTCAAGTTATCTTTCTAAAATGAGTAGCATAAAAAGTACTTTCCTCTCTGTCTCCTGCTCCGCATTAACTTATGCTCTGTGTTAGAAGCGGTTTCGCACATGAGTAGCTGCATACAGAATATGCTGCTTGCATTTCTTTGGTTTGCTGTATTTCATTATATTTTAACCAGATGAATCTCCAAATGCTTTGGAAATGGTACACAGAGAAAATAATTTACATATGCTTACCTGTCTTAAAATAGTAAAAAACCCCACACAAACAAACCCACACGAAAGTTTTAGCCAAGAGCTGTAGGGAAAACTTCTGTTTTTTAATGTTGTCTTAATGACAATTTAATCTCCCTGAAAAGGAAAAGAGATGTGTTCTTAAATTCTCACCTACCTCCTCTTCCTCATAGCTCTTAGTTTGCCCTCTTTCTGTAAATTCTACAGTTTATGTATTTCTGATTCCTTTACCTAAACCTTGTAAATAGGACACATAAAGTGTTGAATGATCTCTCCATTGAAACAGTAGTTCTCCATCCCTTTTGCATAGCCATTTTCATGCTTATGCTGATACTTAAATTGTTTATGTCTTGATACAGACTCTAACTGTGAACGCATTTTAAAGTTTTAATAGGAGAGGATGTACTTTTCTTTGTAGAAATTACAGTTTTTCAGGAGCAAGTAAATATTTGTAGATGTGCCTGCCATGAACTGTCAGCCATGTGTTTATTTGTGGCTGCAGTATCTGATCAACATAAAATAAGGAGTTGAGTTTTCTACCTTCTTACCCTTATGCTAACAGTTCTCTATTTAAAAGCATTTTATACTGTTAAAAACTTTTTGTCTGAGTTGCCAGTCAGTAGAAGGGTAGAAGAGAAATGGTTAAGAAAGACTAGTAGTGCAAAGAAGACAAAAAAAAAAGTTTTTTCTTTTCATATAAGGTAGATCTTCAGATCTTTTGCACCTCTTATGTTTGAAGAAACTTGGTTTTTTTATCAGCTTCTGCTTCCTGTACTTTGAATTGCTTAGATGTTAGCTGTCTGCTTAGTTGTATGGAGAGTTCCAATCATCGTGCTGGGTCGCTCTTGAAGGAGTATTAAACTTCACAGACTGTTGATATTGTTTCACAGTCAAAGTTGTTAATGATTTGCATTGAAAGAAGTAAAACGTTTAATGTTATTTCAGTATTTGGGGACTATTTGATTTTGTAACAGGAATTTTGGTTCTCCATTTTGTAGTTGGCTGTGTGTTTAATGAAACGATCAATTACAAAAAATAAGGCTGTAAACATTGTACTCCCTTGATCACCAGAGGGGCTTCTCAATGAGGCATGTGGAGTCCTGCAAAAGGAAAGCTGGCAAAAATTTATCCCTTTCAGAGACTTGATACTGGCAAACTGCTTCAGATATGTGAATCCAGTAGCGTGTTAGCCACATTGAGATGATTTTTCCTCAAGGTGTTTAGTAGTGTTTAAATCTGTGTGCTTAGAAACTTGTTTCCTTCTGCAAAGTGCACTGTAAAGTGAGAAAGGATTTCATTAACAACAGGAACAATAGCAAAGACATGGGAATCTAACATGCGTTGAGCCAAAAATGAAGTAATTTTTAATTCAAACTATGATTATAAAAACTTCGTAAAATAGTTGATCTGTTATAGGTAATCTGTGCTACTTGTACCTTTTTAGGTCTAGAAGAAATTGCAAAAGAAAAAGAGAAGTTAAAAAAGGAGGAAAGTATGCATATCAAAGAAGAAGAATTTGAAACAGAAGAAAAATTACATTGCTTAGCTACAACTCACTGTGAGCAAAAGGAAAATCTGAAAGAAAAGGACAGCACTAACCTGTTCTTACAAAAGCCTGGGTCATTTTCAAAATTAAGCAAACTGTTAGAGGTAGCAAAAATGCCACCTGAGTCTGACACTATGTCCCCAAAACCTAATGGCAGTGCAGCAAATGGCTGCACATTATCTTACCCAAGTAACTCAAAAAACTCTCTCTGCAGTCTGCAGCCCGCTGCATCACAAAGCTCCATCGAGAAGTCTGATTCTAATAATCTTTTCAGTCCTAATGCCAGTGGGACAGGAAAGTTTTACAGTTCTCCACTAATTCCAAATGATCAGTTGTTAAAGACTCTTACTGAGAAGAGCAGGCAGTGGTTCAGCCTGTTACCGCGGGTGCCCTGCGATGACACCTCCGTGACCCACGTGGACACACCAGCTACTACAGCTCCACTCACTCCTCAGTCACATCCACCATCAAAGTCACCATCACCTGTTCCATCTCCTCTTCTGGGCTCAACCTCTGCACAAAGTCCCATGGGTTTAAGTCCTTTTGCATTGTCACCGCTGAAGGTAAATAAATTAATTTTTGAATAGCTTGAATTTGCGGAACTTATTTGGGCAGAATGTCTGTTTATACAAACTATTTCACAGATCTGCAATCATTATATCTGCATTTCTTTGTTTTTTTTCAGTTTCTAAATGTTAGTAACTAAAAACAGAAACTTTATAATACTATATTATGATGTTTCAAGTAAGCCAATGTATGATATTTTGTATGTGTATTTCAGTAATTAGTTTGGGTTTTAGGGTGTTGGCTACTGGTATTAAATGAAAAGCAAGTAAATAAAACTATTTTTTGGAAGTGTAACACACCAATCCCTACCTTTAGAATCTATTGTTTTTTAGCATTAACCGGGCCCTAAAAAGTATTTCATGTCCGTGTTATATTAGCTTTTCTGAAACTAATCAAAGTACTGAGTAAAGGCTTTCTTTGTGTTTTCATTATTATTTGACAAATAGCATCCTAATCATAATTCAGGTTTCTTGGTTATAGTAATGGTAGTTGTGCTCTGTAGCAGATGAAGACAGGACTGCCTATAATGGGACTTCAGTTTTGTGGATGGCCTACAGGAGTTCTTTCTTCAAATGTTCCATTTCCATCTCCTTTACCTGCTCTTGGATCAGGGCTGGGATTATCAGAAGTGAATGGTAACTCATTCTTGGCATCTAGTGTTCCTGCAAGTAAAAGTGAATCACCAGCACTACAAGCTGAAAAAATAGCTTCTGCCCCTTCTACAGCAGCTGAAGTAGCCAAGCCTGTAGATTATCCTAACCCAAAGCCTATACCAGAAGGTAAGTGTAATGCAACAATAAGATGATAATTTCTGCAGTGCCTCTATCATGTTACAATTATTTTTTTTAATAATTTGCCTGTTGATTTTCTAATCTGATCATGTATGGTCACATAAAAAAGCACCTGCAAAGTGTTTATATGCTTGTCTTGATTTAGAAATGCAGTATGGGTGGTGGAGGATTACTGATCCAGAGGACCTAAAATCTTTGCTTAAAGTGCTGCATCTCAGGGGAATACGAGAAAAGGCCTTACAAAAGCAAATACAGAAACACATGGATTATATCACTCTGGCCTGCATCAAAAACAAGGATGGTATGTAGTTGATATTTATGTTACACATGGTGTTGGGGCACCAGACAACTGGCATAGACCTCTTTGAGATGTTTAGCAGGAGAGTTAAAGTAATGGCTGGAGAAAAAAGGTAAAGGTCTCCTTATCTGTAGCTGCCTTTTCATCAGCCTTGTACTGGAAAGTTACTGGATTGGAGAAATGCCATTTAATATAAATAGTTCCAGTGGTATAAGTAACCTTCTTAAGCTCTGGTAACCTTCTGAAGCTCTTTCCATCTCTGTAAGACTTGGCCTCTCCTTCCTCTTCTTGCCTTTAAGTTGCAAGTTTGAAATAATACAGAATTTGTTGTCCATATTGGGTATTTTAGGAATAGTATACTTTTGCAACAGTTCTTCAGCATTTGACTAGAGTGACGGGTAAATCAGCGTGAATTTACCAATGCAGTTGTAATGCTAATTAAAATAATCAAAATGTGATTCTCAAATACAGTTGCAATTATTGATATCAATGAAAATGAAGATAACCAGGTAACTCGGGATGTTGTGGAAAACTGGTCAGTAGAAGAACAAGCTATGGAGATGGATCTTGCTATTCTTCAGCAGGTGGAAGATCTAGAGAGGAGAGTTGCATCAGCTAGTTTACAAGTTAAGGTAAAACCAACTTTCAGTAAAATGTCTCTTTAAAATAAGTGGTAAGAATTTAAAGCAGATAGCAGTCCTTGTGTATTGGTAAGTGCCTTCTTATTCCATCCTAATTGCCTACAAATGAAACAAGTATACTGTGAAGTATCATGGAGATTTGTGTTTGAAACATTTTATTGCAGTTCAGTCTTCAGCTGAAGATGCTCAGAATGGCAGTTCCTGGAGAGCGTTCTACAGTGCAGTTGTGTGCACATTTTGTTAACCTTCTCTGAATGCAAAGACTGTGTTTCATATAGACTGCTTAACTCTTGGGGGGTTTGCCACAGTTCTGCCTGGTTTGTGTGATTGTTGCTGTTAATGCTTTCAGAAATGCCTACAAGTGCATCAGAATAATATCCTTGAGTATTGTAGAGCCATGGAGAACATGTAATGGTTATGAGTGTGATAAAGTTAAGATTCTCTGGATTTTGGAATTTTTCCAAGGTGGATGTAAGATTATCAAATTGCTTATGTTTGGTTATAGTACAGGTACAGTGTTTGGGATCTAGCTTTTGGCATGAGATGGATGTTAGTTTCCTGTGTCCTGATGCTGCCTTCTGAGCCTACAGAACAGGTAGACCTGTTCTGATGTTTTGACCAGTAGAATAGGATGCTTCACAAGGGGATAAGAGTGCAGACTGTTGCAAAAAGGTCCCTTCAGAAAGTCCGATAATGCTTGTATTTCTTGATTAATTATTTTAGTTCTCTGGATATTTTGGAAAATGTCTCTACAGATGGATTGCAAGTAACCACGATCTACTGGAAACAGCGCTTCAGTTACTTAGTTTGATTCCATAAAACAGTTCCTCTGTTTACACGTTGAGTTAACAGCAACCAATAAATGCGCAAACCTTTTTATTGACATAGGGTTGGCTGTGTCCTGAACCTGCATCAGAGAGAGACGACTTGGTATATCGTGAACATAAGTCAATTACTAGATTGCACAAGAAGCACGATGGAGATTGTGCTGGAGGCGGAGAAGGCAATGCCAGCTCTCTAGAGCGGAGGAGTGACAACCCTCTAGATATAGCTGTAACCAGGCTCGCTGACTTGGAGCGGAACATAGAGCGAAGGTATCTGAAGAGCCCCTTAAGTACCACCATTCAGATCAAACTGGATAATGTGGGCACAGTTACTGTCCCTGCTCCTGCACCATCTATTAGTGGTGATGGTGACGGGTAGGTTATTGAGATTAACTTGAAAAATTATTGTGCTTCTTTGCTAATTGGAGCCTATTTTCTTACTGCCTGTTATCTATGTACTTTCTTGTATGTCTGTGATCCATATGGATCATGTTATTCTGCATGGTGCTTTGTAAAGATTTTTTTTGTTACGTTTGTTAATAATCTTGCAAAGTTATCTTACATTTAACTGGTTGTGACTAAGCTTTGAGGCACGTAGCCACAGTCTGTGCACTACATGAAATTTAGTTGCTTAAACCTTATACTTATTGGCTGTGTACGTTTTGTCATTGCTTGGCTTTCAATGTGATAATGATTGTTCCACATTTAAACACGAGCAAACGTGGGTGTGACCTACTTAATTTGCCTGTATTTTAATGCAGAACTGAAGAGGATATTGCTCCAGGGCTAAGAGTGTGGAGAAGGGCATTGTCAGAAGCGCGCAGTGCTGCCCAGGTAGCTCTGTGCATTCAGCAGTTACAGAAATCAATAGCATGGGAAAAATCCATTATGAAAGTTGTAAGTATCTAAACTGTTTTTGCTATATCCTATTTTCCAACTTGAGGCATTTTAAGTTGAATAATGCATTTCTTATTACTTGACATAAAACCTCACACTGTTAAACTGTACATTGTGCACAGATGAATAAGCCTGATGGAAAAGATTGTCCCTTGCTTGCCAAATTCAGCATCCCGAACTTGCTAAGATAGAAAGCTCTCATAAATGGTTACGTTATTTAAGATGGTAGTTATTCTTTGATGATGACATCGAGGTAAAAGTCATCTTGCTCCATCTGATGAAAGATTCTCTTTCTAATAGAGTGTTTCTAACCTCACCTGTGGCACAAGTTTCACAGAGGTTCAACATCATATATCCTTCATTAAGGATTTAATTTTTCAGAAAGCTAAGATTCTCCAAATATGCGCAGCCTTTGCATGCAGAGTTCTCAAAACTGAACATACAAATCAGGCAATTGTGTGAGCAGACAAGCTGGAATATGTTTCCTTGTACACTCAGCAAGTCAATCTATGTCAACTACATATACAAAAAAGCATGCAAAGGGGATATGTCAAAATTTCCATGGACCTCTGAACCTCAAATTCCTGAAAACAAAACCTGTTACTACAGCAATAGTGACTATGATGTGATCAAGTATGACCAGTGTTGTGTAGTGGGTAGCAAAAGTGATTCTTCCATTTGTGGTCCTTTTCCTAATTTTTAAATTTCTGTCAGTCCTATACAGATTCTATTTACATCTAGACAATTAAAGGATGATTTAAATAAAAGCTGTGATGTCAGGCTGTACTTTTGAGTTTATATAGCTGTTAGTTTTAAGCAGTATCTTTAGGGCAAAAAGCTTATGAATTTGATAGGAGCACCTGAAAAGGCATTGGAATGTTTCAAGATGAAGTAATTTATTATTCAGAAAAAACCATATCACTCTCAATTTGGTTTAAATAGTCTCTGCGTTTAATTCCAACACAGTTGGTTAGAGCAGGGCGCTCATAACGCCAAGGTCACGGATTCGACCCCTCTATGGGCCATTCCCTTAAGAGGTGGACTCGATGATCCTTGTGCATCCCTTCCAATTCAGAATATTCTGTGATACCAGTAAAACATATGTATTTGGTGAAAATATTTGGAGATTTTTTAAGTTCCTGAAAAAGATGTCTAGAAATAAGGGATTACCAAAATGACACAATGTATGTAAGAAAATTGACAGTCCTTTAGATATTTTTAAGTTAGTGTGAATTTTAGGAAGTGATGGTATAGTTTGTTTTGCTTTACCAAATTTGTTCATGGTGGCCTTTGGATAAGATCCTTAACAATTATTATGTGGAAATACTCTTGTAAAATATGAATTTTCTTTATTAAGTAGCAACATACATATACAGTATGGGCAGAAATGACGAGAAGATTTCTGAGATAGTATGTTTGGGCCAAGAGGTTTTGATAGGTATACCTTTACTTCTCACAGACATTAATGAATTATAAAAAGTGCTTATCTCTTTTTGTGCTGTAGGGACACCTGTCTTATAATAAATGAATTGCTTTTCCAACATGTTCCTCAAATGTAGCCTTTAAATTAGTTCCTTACATACTTTGTATATTCTTCTATGGATATGATCATTAGCAGATTCTGATTGGAGTAAAATAAAAGTATTTTTGAGAGTGAATTTGTTTGTTTTAAGGAGAAGGGTAATCTAGGTACCATTTATGTGTTTCAGATTTTAAAAATTGAATTAAACCCATTTTTTTCATGAATTGCAGTACTGCCAAATTTGTCGAAAGGGAGATAATGAGGAACTGCTGCTCCTTTGTGATGGTTGTGATAAAGGCTGTCACACCTACTGCCACAGACCCAAGATCAGCACCATCCCAGATGGGGACTGGTTCTGTCCTGCCTGCATAGCAAAGGTAACACTCCTGTCAGGATGAGGGGGCTGGAGCAAGTGACTGGTTTATTATATATGGTAGAGTTACAAGTCTACCAGTGCTTTTTTCAGTGAAAATAATGGTATGTATGTTTTATGGGGGGCTCCCTGTAAATGATGAGATTAGTAGTTTTATTTCACTTGTATTTTAGTGGCAGTAAAGGCTACAGTTTTATTTGTTCTAAACTGTGGGCCTTTTAATGTAAGTAGGTACAGAATTTTCATGCTAATTCAATACCATAATTTTTAATTTCTGTTTTGAAATTTATTCAGTATTTGTCTTTCAAATTTCATCATTAAATGTTGACAGACCAATGTCTCAGGTTCTGTTTTAAAAGAAAAAGCAGAGAAAAAACTTAGTGATTTTTTTTTTTTTTAGTATGTTTATATCAGTCATTTAGTAATGGACTAATGTTTGTCCAAAACGATGCCATCTTGGTTGTTAGGAGGTACTGTTTTACTAATTTGAATGTCAGGTGCTTTTGTATTGTCACAAGTTGAGAACCTATGTCATGAGTACCAGGAATTCCTGCAGCCTTATTTGCCTTCAGAGAAGAGGAAAAAGTGAATAATCTCTAATATTAAATATTTAATTTGTTTTGGTGCTTCTGTTTCTGATCTTCGTTGCTGTCTGTCAGGGAAAACAGAGGTTTCTCTAATTTCTAGGTTATTACTTATTTCAGTTCTCTCTATTCTAGGCAAGTGGTCAGACTTTAAAGATAAAAAAACTTCAAATTAAAGGCAAAAAAAGTATTGAACAAAAGAGAAGCAGGAAATTAGCAGGAGAAACAGAGGATGAAGACTCTGCAACTACAAGCACTGCCTTAAAAAGAGGAAAAACAGACCCTAAAAAAAGAAAAATGGATGAAAATGTTTCTGTAAGCCAGATAAAGCAAGAAAATTGCACTGCTGTTAAGAAACCTAAGAGAGATGGAGATTTCAAGGACCTGGCTATATGCAGGTAAAGTGTCAGATGCTAACTTTAGGGGTAAGTCTTGTGAAAAGTAGTACTTTTCCCTCTCTGTTCTGGGGAACAGGATTGCTGATCTTTGTCATAGGTACGTATATATACGTATCGTGTGTGTACGTGTATATACACACATGTGTGTCTGCTGGGAGAATGCTTCTCAAGACTGGGAGGAATGAACCCCAGCCCCAGTAGCAGTGGCACTGACACCTTTCTCAAGGGCATCAAAGACAATCTGCTGGGTCCAAACGGGCACACACGACCCCATCTGCTGTGGTAGCGTTGCTGCTCAGTCAAGAGAGATGTAGTTTAGCCTGGTCACAGTCTTGGAAAGTCAGTATTAGCACCTGGTTTGCACATGGTTTACACTGAGGATCAAAGTTGCAGGACCATGTTTTCTTTCGGAATGT
Organism: Callaeas wilsoni; assembly: GCA_013398955.1. NCBI lineage: Eukaryota > Metazoa > Chordata > Aves > Passeriformes > Callaeidae > Callaeas > Callaeas wilsoni. Next base: position 69,724 of record VWPU01018072.1, on the reverse strand, counting down.
TGATGTTAGAATTTCATCTCACATAGGTTGCATGGAGAGAACTTAATGCTGTTTTAGTTACTCAGTTGTCTGTCTCTATGTACGTTGTTCTCAGCCTTGCACAGGGTGCAGAATAAAGTGCTTTCCTTTTGTAAAGTGAATAGTTTGGCAGTTCATAAGGAATTCGTGTAATAGTGGAAACACTGTGAGTGTATGAACAGTTAAAAAATACTGATTTGAAACCTTATTTTATTCAGCATGATTCTCTCAGAATTGGAAACTCATGAAGATGCCTGGCCTTTCTTACTTCCTGTAAACTTGAAACTTGTTCCTGGTTATAAGAAAGTTATTAAAAAACCTATGGACTTTTCTACCATTAGAGACAAGCTAAGTAGTGGACAGTAAGTAAATCTATTGTCAATTTTACTTTACATTTTAAAAATATTTAAACACTGAAATACAATACATTTTAAAAATTACCTAAACTCTGTTGTTCTGCTTTAACATCTCTGTGATTACTTTTACAGTCAAAATAAAAATTCTTAATTGTATGCTTTTATCTTTGCCACATCCAAGTGAAATAGCATGTTGGATGGGAGAACGTGTGGAACTGGCTGAAAAACAATAAAACTGCCAGATCAAATGCACCAAAACAATCAACGGGAAAGCTTTTTTCCCTCGTCTTTTTTCATGGAGACATCTTAGTGTTACTGCATGTCAGAAGGAACCAACTGTGTAGGCTTTAAGCTAGTGGAGCCCCTGTAACCGATGTTGCTGTGAAGTGAATTGCCAGCTCCGTTGTGGGTAACACTCCTGTAAGGGTGGTTAATCATTTTATAGTCCTACAATTAGACTGCACAGATTCTTAAAAGAGGAGACCACACTAAATGCCTCTGTTTACCTTCCCTCCTTGTTAATGCCCTGTGTGCTAATGAATCTGTGAAGATACCCTGCCTGCAGTGTCTGTCAGCTCCACACAGAGCAACTTTCCTAGGATAGCACAAGGAGCTTTTTAAACTTTTCAGGCTTTTTCTCCCATGAATGAGAGATTTAAATGCTCCCCATGTGCTTGTATCAGTAGACTTGTAACTTTTATTCTTACTTTTAATAATTCCTGTGAATATTGGAACATTTTTTGGGCCATTCAGCAGTATGTTCAGGATAATAAAAAGAACTAGCAAAGACAGTGTCACAGGATTATCTGGGCAGCCTATTTTTGTACCTATTTGTTCCTCATTTAGATAAATTCAGCTCTATTCAACATTTTGAAAGGACCCTGAGCCCAAGAATAGATGCACAAATGGAAAATAGCCATAGCATTTTAACTAGAAAACTGACAAAGAGAAGGAGAAATTTGTCTTCTGAAAGTTTATTTTCCAGTACAGGCATGAAATTCTGCCTTACAAAACTTCTGAAGAAAATAACAAAACAGTGACGAGAGAGTATTTCTTTCCACTGATGTCTATTTTCTTGTTAGAAATTCTAATTTAAATTCTTACTTAAATATTTTCTCATGTAGTTTAAATATTTTTCCCCTTTGATTCTCTATGTTCTAAAAATCATTAACTTTTTTCTTCTTTCAGGTACCCTAATCTTGAAGCATTTTCGCTGGATGTCAGACTTGTTTTTGACAACTGTGAAACTTTCAATGAAGATGATTCTGACATAGGCAGGGCTGGCCACAACATGAGGAAGTATTTTGAAAAAAAATGGACAGAGATTTTCAAAGTGAGCTGAAGCTACTAGAACTCTTTTTTTCTTTTCTTCTTTTTTTTCCATTAAATGAGGACTGATAAGACCAGCAATGTGAACTATATTTACATGGAAGTGCAAGGCACATACATAACTAATTTTTTCCTTTAAAATATCACAGAGTTGTGATACTAGTTTTAAAGGCTTCACTCCTACAGCAACCATGGCCCCTTGGTTATTGGTTTGTGTGTTTTAAAAAACTAATTTAGGTAGAACAGGGAAGCACACCCAAAGAATTTCAAAGAAAGGGGTGTTATAGTGCAATAGCAATTTATCAAAACGCACTGAATATTCAACCACCAGAGCTCTACTTGGGGAAATGGTTCTCTTTTCCCTTTCAATAAATATCTATTTTTCATTTTTTTTACTTTGTAGTTTATTTTTTAGTGAATGTATTTAATTTTATGAATTATTTATGATTATACAGCATTCAGAATCTTCGTTTTCTGTGAAAAGGAAGAACTAGAAAATTGCTTTAAATGTTGAAAATACAACGAGGAATGTTTTAAAATATAAAACAAAGCCAAGTAAAACTGTTTACACTGATGTGCTGTGAAGGCACTAAAAATTAAACTTTACTGTAGAGTTACAAGTACATTTATATATATGTTGCTGCATCACTTGTGTAGTTAAATTGTATTTCAAGACAGTGAAGAAAAATTGAGACATGTATATACTGTTCATTATTGTTTATATTAAGTCTTGTTTTAAATATGTATGATGTGTACATATTGTTTGCAGACATTATTGTTTATGCCTTAGGAGGATGGTAGCATTTTATTTTAGTCTTAAGGTAATTATAGCTCTATGGCTTGTACAGTAATTATCCTCTACCAACACTGTGGAGTCTCCTTAATCTTGGTAGTGCCTGCCTTTAAAACAGGGTGTAGGGGATATTAGTTTTCCATTTTTCTATTTTGTTATATAATTTCAAGCCCCCACGGCCTCAAATGCAAGTATAATCATTTGTATCCATGTGGAAGAAAATTGTGACAATTTCGTACGCACACAGTATTTTTTCATAGAAACATTTCCCTCCATTTGCCTTGCCACAGAATAACAAAGGAAGACATTTGTAACCACTGTGTTTTATCTACTGTGTGTTGTGGTGGCCTGTTGGGGCAGATAGATGGGAATTTTTTTTTGTACTAATGTAAGAGTACTTGAAGTTTTATTTAAAAGAAATGTTGTGGAAAGGTAGCATTCTTTTTCTTTTTCTTTTTTAGGAGTGTTATTTTTCACTAGTATGTGTGGCACGGATACAATAAAAGACTGTTTTGCAAACCAGATTTTCTTGGCAATTTTAATACTTCAGGTCCTGTGTATGCAGGTTTTTTGGTTTGGGGTTTTTTTTAGATAATATCTTGGGAGTCTTGCATTTAACATTCAATTCTTCTTATGATGCATCTAATTCTCCTGGGCTTTTAATGGTAGTTCAAAAGGAAGCAATTGCCAAGCAGTCAGAGAGCAGTTCCCTCCCGTAAATAACTGAGGTGTGCCAGGCTGATCACTGTCCTTACGCACATGGTGGGTCATGTTTCTGAAAACCACTGTCCATGTAAGGCTTTGTCCCTTTTTTGGCGTGTAGAAGGGCATTACTCATAATCCTTGCTCTGACTGAAGAAAATACAGGAGTTACAAACAGATATTGTGGAATCACAATACCTGTAGTTCTCTCGCAAAATAATGTTGGGAGGGTTGTTGGTTTTTGCCTTTAAACTAGGTCTGCCCTGTTTGAGTCTTAGTGCCTATTGTTTAATGAATGTTTCCATTGCTCTCTCCAGAATATCTTGTTCAGTAATATTTTTCTTTATTCCAAAGTCCTGTTAGAATAATCTGTTATTACTTTGAATAAAAAAATCACATTTGGGTGTCAGACCATCTTGCATGCTAACGTGAGCTCCTGCACCGACTTCTCCACGCCTTTCCTTTTCATGACCTTTCTGAAGACTTCAGTAAAGAGGTTTGCTGACATGTACTAGAGATGTGAAGATTAATCACTGATTTGAATGTATGATGGTAAGCTTGTAAGAAGGTGTTATAAATATGCTTAGATAACTGAGAAATCTAGTTCGTCAGTGAAATTTTTTTTTTCACATTCTGTACTAATCAATGCTTTGTCTACAATACTAGAACTGTTAGTTTTCTGAAATGTTAGATTACTAGCTACACTACATACAATATCTGTAATACAAGTTGCATTTTTTTCAGCTTGTATCCCAATTCAGCTGAACAGCTGGGAATGTGGCAACAGCTACTGTAGTGATGACAGTGAGACAAGCATCACCGGTCTCTAACTTGACATGGCCAGTGTATTGATTTCCTTGCTAACAGCCAGTGTCTTCATTACTACTGCAGTGAAATTAAATTTACAGGAAATACTATGTTTGAATAGCAAGCTTGAATCGTGCATATGCCCTCATATCTCCAAAGAAAAGAGCAGGGATTTAACCACTAGAAAAATGTTTGTAACGTTTCCTCTTTGCTAATTTTCTCTCCTGTTGATGTTTGTATGTTTTCTTAAGAGGAAGAGTTTTCCAGTGTGGTCTCATCCTTTCTGAACAAAGTGTGCTGGTCTTAGTTTAGAGAATTTATTATGAAACTTTCAGACTTATTATTTTATAAGTACTGTAATGGTGCTCAATGAAGAGTGTTTTGGTTGAGTGTGGGTTCTCTTTTGTCTCTTGTCATCTCTGAAAAAAATGGGATGATACAAAAGGAGCTGAAAAATCAGATGTCACAGTTGTCTTGGACAAAATATGTATCTCTAAAAGGAGTTCTAAAGCTTTCTTTTTAATAGTGGCTGTCACCTAGGATTCAGAACAATGAAAGGCTGGGCTTCAGCCGTGGATCACAGTGTGCAGTCAAATAACATGCTGTAAAACAGAGCATGAGGTGGTGCAGACTAAACGCGGAAGGCCGATCATTTAAGGAATGCTTCCTGGGCACAGTGACTCCGAAAAAGTGACTTTGTCTTCTTCAAAACGTGTAGGTTGCAGCTAAACTGTTCATTTCGCATGAGTTGCTGAGCGTGTATATGGAGGAGAGGGCGATGGTATAAATTCCCTGACGGCTGCTGGGACAAGGGGAGCACTCTGTTGGAACTCCCCTTCGCTCTGCTCGAGGGCCGCGCCTGTGGCGGGCGGGGGCCGGGGTGAGGCGGTCACCGTGTGGATCTCAGCGGCGGAGTGTGGCCCCGCTACCCGCTCGGACACGGCCAGTGCGCGGATCTGAGGGCAGTGCAGAGCATGCGGACCCGCCGACGTCCGACAGGAGCCGGCACCGCCCGCTGCCACGCAGGCTCCATGCCGAGGCAGCCATAGCGCCGGCGGCTGTTGTGCGGCTCCGGGCCGAAGCTGAGGGCGCGGAGAGCTGAAGGTCGAACGATCCGGGCCCGCAGGGCCGGGACCAGTGGCGGCGATGAGAGCGGGTAACGCAGCGCCAGCTCCCCCCGCGGCCGGCGCGCAGTGGCGCGGCCCGGAGCGCGGCGGGTCGGCCCGGGCCGCACCATCCCGGGAGGCTCGGGGGGGGCAGGGGGGGGAAACCGTGCGTGCACAGCTCCCTGGGCCGTGCGGGGGTGGCCGAGGCAGGAGGCGCCATGGTCGGAGCGCGGGAGGTGCGAGCGGGATCCCCCCACGGCCGGGCGGGCGGCCGCGCCTGGTGGCTGCGGGGCCCCCGCGCAGCCGGGGCAGGGTGTTGTTTTCCCGACACTTGCCACTGGGGCTCGAGGTGACTCCGCCGACCTCCTGAGCGCGTCCCGGCCTCGCCGCCGGCGCGATGGGTTGGGTGGGGCTAGGCTGCGGGAAAAAGCAGTAGGGAAGGGACTGCCGGCCGTGTTGAGAATTGCTGTAGCTCTTTCTGTGGGCGGGTGCTGCTGGTTTGTGAATTATGAGAAAAAACACCTAATTGGCAGGGGCGATGATGCTGTGGTGCTGAACATCTCTCTGGTGACAAATGCTCCCTCTGCTCCTCGCTCCCTCAATCTGTTTATTGATACTGAAACCTCTTGTTCTTAGGTTTGCTTTCCTGCAGTGAGCTCCTGAAAGTCTCCTGACAGTGAGACAAAGGTGTCTTTTCCAGCTCATCTTTCCAGATGTCAAGCTTTGTCTGACTCTTCGGTTTCTCCTAGCTGAAGAAAGTATGTTTATTTTCTTTCTGCAGCTATGTTATTGATACTGCTTCATCTGTTTAATGGCTTTAAAGAGAGTAGTATAAAACTGAGCATCCTGAAAGTAAAATAGGTGGTATTCAATGATCTGGTCTTTGAATCGGTGTGCCATGCACTGTCTGAAGAGAAGAAGTGTTTTGCCCTTATATATGTACCTTTGTGTCTGTATGTATACATACATACCTCTGCATGTGTGCATACATTTATACATACTTGCACATCCACATACATACAAATGCGTGTGTGTTTTACATAGTGTTTCTATGTAAAAAAAAGTACGTGTGAGTATATATGGTTTTGTTTGCAGATGCCTCAGCACTTAAATTATTATTCAGAATGAAGCATCTGTCTAAAACAACACACTATTATTTAAGTGAATATAAATAGTATTACTGCTTTTTTTTCATTGTAAGCAGCTTATAAGAGTTGTAGGCACTTCTTTTTGTCTCTGTGCTTCCTTATTCTCAGGAAACTTGTCTGTGATCTGCAACATGAGGAGTAACTGGTTGGAATGTACCTCTTTGGGGATTTCCCAGACCTCAGCAGTGTAAATCACTTGTCTGATGCAATTTAAACTGGTTCCAGCAGTTTTAAGCAGTTTTCCTGGGAAAATGCATGTGACGTTCACATTGTCTTTTGGTTGTTCTGTGTAGCAGCAAATGTAATTTCTGGAGAGATTCTGATTCTGATCACCCAATTAACATTCACATTTTGACTTAAATGTTTTAGTCAGTCTGGTCAAACCTTGGACTGGCAACACAAGTATGTGGTATTGCTCTGATGTTTTGCCATCACTACTGTTGCTCTCTGTGAAAGTAAGCAGAAGGGAGCTCTTGGACAAATTCAAACCAAAAGGAAGAGGATGCAAGCAAGGATGGTGTCCCGGTTTGAGAGTAGCCTGGGAGGAATACAGAGAGATCATTCGAGCAGTCAGGGATTAGGCTGGGAAAGCTAAAGTCCTGATGGAATTAAATCCAGCCAAGGATGTCAGGGGCAAAGAGAAAAGCTTCTATAGGTATGCTGGTGATAAAAGGAAGATTAGGAAAAATGTGTGTCTTCTCTGGAAGGAAACAGGAGACCTGGTTACCCGAGACATGGAGAAGGCTGAGGTACTCAGTGACTTTTTTGTCTTGGTCTTCACTGGAGAGTGCTCCAGCCACACACTACAGTAAGGCTGGAGAGGGACTTTTTACAAGGGCATACAGTGATAGAAAAGGGGATGGATTTAAACTGAGAGTAGGTTTAGATTAGAGACTAGGAAGAAATTCTTGGCTGTGAGGGTGGTGAGGCCCTCACAGGGTGCCCAGAGAAGCTGTGGCTGCCCCATCCCTGAAAGCATTCAAGACCAGGCTGCATGGGGCTTGGAGCAACCTGGGATAGTGGAAGGTGTCCCTGTCCATGGCAGGAGGTGGAACCGAATAGGCTTTAAGGTCCCTTCCAGCCCAAACTAGTCTGTGATTTTATGATTCTATGCTTAAACAATGCTAGGTGAAAAATTTGCCTTTGTAACTTTTTCTTTTTTTTTTCAGAGCTTGTCTTTCCAAGGTAGTATGTTTCATTTATGAAATAGGAAAATTGAGTCTAACTGTTAACTCTTTTTCAGATTTTTATTTCTTTCAAATGGCGACATTAATTCACACTTTAGCAGATCATAGTGATGATGTCAACTACTGCGCCTTCTCATCATCGTGCTTGGCTACTTGCTCCTTGGACAAAACAATTCGTGTTTATTCTTTGAGCAACTTTACTGAGCTTCCATACTCGCCTTTGGAAGGTCACACGTACGCCGTGCACTGCTGCTGCTTCTCGCCGTCGGGACGCGTCCTGGCCTCGTGCTCCACGGACGGCACCACGGCGCTGTGGGACGCGCGCGATGGCCGCAGGCTGGCGGTGCTGGAGCAGCCCGGGGCCAGCCCCGTCAGGGTCTGCCGCTTCTCTCCTGAGGCCACCTATCTGTTGGCAGGCGCAGCGGATGGCAGCGTGGTGCTTTGGAACGTGCAGTCCTTGAAACTGTACCGGTGAGTGCCAGATATTTTTTGACAAGTACTTTGTTTTGAAGTGAATATAGTTCAAGTAGTATGCTGTACTGTATACAAGATATGTAGACTTACACCACTGATGGATATCACAAAGAAATGGGGATAGGATTTAGATGACCTAAAGATTTGTCGATAGGAGAGGGAGAAGTGCTGAGTAGCTTCTTGGTTTTTTAAGTTAAACAATAGGAACTCAAGAAGCTTTAATTTTTACAAAGTTATCTTGCATCTAAATCCTGATTTTTTTTTTTAAAGTTCATTTCATTGATTTAACATGAGATCGGGATGCATTGCATACTGTATGCATCTGGTTTCTAAGCAGTGAGTCAGCAAACTGTGATACATAATACAGTTAGTGGAGCCTGACTGTATTGTGTGCTTTATATTGCATTATACATAGTAGTATAAATTAAATGTTTAATTACCAGGAGTTTGGAGTCTAGGGAGGTCTTAGAAGCTTACTGGTAATCCAGCCATCAGAGTTCAGAAACTATGGACCTATCCTGAAACTATACAGTTTAAGACATAAAGTGACAGAAAGAAGTATTGGAGCTAAATAAATTAAGCATGACAGTCAACATTTCACATAGGTTTCCAAGAAACATTTGAAACAAAGCAGATGAGCATGTTTATTGGTGTTGCACAGTTGAAGGCATGAACTTTAGAGCTATCTTCAAAGTCCTCCTCTACATCTCTGTCTTTCAGTGAATTCTTCAGGCCTGTTGTAATCTGTACTTGGGAAAGACATTGTTTGGGTTGTAGGGCCCTATTACACAACTAAATTACTCTCTAAATTTAGAAAAGTAGTTAAGAATTTGAGTGACCTGATGTTTCATTCAACGTTGAGGGAGCAGCTCTTTCTGAAAGACAGAGTTGTTTGATGTTGGTAGTCCCCTGTCAAGCATGTCCCTCTTTTTGTGGCCTCTTTGCCTTCCATGGCAGTAATTTATGTGGGAACTGTACAGTTTTTGAAAATGATTGATTATAGTTACTTGAGATCATGTAAATCTGGAAATTTGTCCATAAACAGAATTCTTATAGATTTTTGCCACCATGTTTTTTGTAATACATAAAGAAACACTGAAATGGTAGTTTTGTTTTCAGACAGTAAAGAGGTACTGATAACCTATTTTTTCCTAGTTTTATCTTTAAGAAAAATTGGGAAATTCAGTCATTAGTATTCTGAAATCTGAGGGCTTGTCTCTTTTGAGACATTACTAGTGAAGAGGCTTTATTTTTTTATTCAAAATGCTTGTTGCTGAAGAGAAAAACCCAGAAATACGAAAATGTCATTTCTTACAATTGTATGCTCTTAATACATGCAATGATGCATGTTTTAGACCTAGTTTTCTTGCAGTTGAATGGTGAATATATAATGACTACATGGAAACTATATTGTTGTTACAAGCAGAAATTATTCTGCTTTCTGTGTTTTCATTGTAGAGAAATAAGAAAAAACTTGAACATTCCCATCCTATCCCCTTCAACTCTTAAAAGTTCATTTCAGAGTACTAACAGGCCAGCAGTAGTCAGCTTAACTTTGTATCTATTTTGGGATGTGTATGTGTGCATGTATTTTCAGCTGATGAATTTTTTTATTGTCATTTGTAGTTGCAGATAGAAAAATGCACATGTCCTGTTTTTAAAAGCTGAGATCAGTATCACATAGAAATCATCAAGGTACTTAAAAATTATGACAGAGGAAGTTAGTTAACCATCTAACGTCAGTCTGTGGTGCTCTGTTTCTTTTGAAACAGTTGATTGTGTTAATGCTGAAAATGAGAAAACATTTTGCCACACTATTTTGTCACTTGACTAAATATATGGATGGTAATTATAATAAAATGCATAATATTTGCTCCTTATCTGCTCTGTTGTTGTAACTGTGAAGTAAGATGGCTATTTAAATAATTTCTATGGTGGATGTGAAGAACAAGAAAATAAGTTGACTTATGTGTGTTTCTTGGTGGTGTTTCTTTCCTGTTCAATAGTTAAGTTACAAAACTGGTACTTGGCCTGCAAGTCTTAAATGCTTGCACAATGCTATTTATTTTACTGTTGCTTTCGGAGAAGAATCTGCAGCTTTTTGTGTGAAAGAAGGAAAGCTGTAAAAGCTGCACTAAAGAAAAAGAATTGTACATATAAAAATGGGAAGCACTGTAGTGGATTGATAGTATTCTTAATGATAGAATTAAGGGAGACAATGCTTTTCAGAAGGTCCTGGGTCTGATTAGTGTGGCACTGAGAAAAATTTATTGACTTGTCTTCTGTGACACTAAGTTTGACATCTCTGGCAGTAAGTAAAATTTCTGTCAGTAAAAGAGAATTAGCAGCTGTTCTACAAAGTACGATGATAGAGTAAACAGGACTGTCATTTCTTGCCATGTGACTGTTTCTTATGGCTGTGATTTTCTCCCTGCACTTAAAGACTCAGCCATGCATGCTTGGCTGGATCTGGTGTCCATTAAAAGGAGTGAGACTCTTTCAGTTCACTGTAGGTTGTCAGATAATGTAAAGGATGTCAGGTTCACCCCACTTCCTTCCTGAGAGTTGACCACACTTCCATATCTGCTAGAAATTTTCTTTGAAGATCAGTTTTACAAAGTGCTTTGGCTGACTTTGTTAAAATACAGAATTGTTTTTCCACATTGCATTCTCTTATGTACAAGTTGTTCAAAATTAACCCCACATCATAAATCACAAAGTATTCTACTCAGCTACAGCTTATCGTATAGGTTAGTAGGTGTTATCTTTTGTCTCTATAAAGAGAACAGAAGAATTGACAATTTTCTTTCCCCTTGTTTGTGTACATGTAAATCTGTGTTAATGATAGTTGTGTATTTATCTTTGACTTTTAAAATGTATCCTGCCATAGAATTTTAACAGTGCATTGTGCCTTTTAAATGTTAAATTCATGCAAATTGTCTTTAGTTTGAAAATTATTTTATCACTCAGTTAAAATTATTGCCTTGGGCTGCCATCTCATGTTTTTCCTCCTGCGGTCAAAGAGGAAGTCGGGTCCCTGCCACAGAGCTTATTTTGCTCTCTTTTCATAGTTGATTTGAGTTTCTCTTTGTTAGCTAGTTCCAAAGTGCAAAACTTAGAAGAGTTTGGCTTATTGCATCAGAGTGCATTTGAGAGGTCACTTCTGTAGAACTTTACCTACTCTAAATTCAAATCCTGTGTACTCTTGCTTTTCAGATCTGGGAATGTTAAAAGTGGTTCTTTGATGGCTTGTGCATTTTCTCCCAATGGAAATTTCTTTGTCACTGGATCATCAAGTGGTGATTTAACCATTTGGGATGATAAAATGAGATGCCTGAATAATGAAAAAGCACATGATCTTGGCGTTACCTGCTGTGATATTTCTTCACATCCAGTATCTGGTTAGTTATTCAACTCATCAGGGGAGAAACATTTTTAAAAAGAGATACTTTATTTCTCCCTGGCTCTTGTTTTCATATGCTTTTTGCCGTTGGTGCTCAAGATACAAATGACCTTGTGAAGAACTGATGTTTTAGAATATTCTGAATATTCTTAAGTAACGGTTGTGGTCAGGTTGGTGGCAAGGAATATACTAGGTCAACAAACAAGGTGATAACTTTGAGTAGCTAATTACCCCATGATGGACAAGGGTTTTAGAAGATGCAGTGCTTGATTGCCATTCCCACTTGACTCTTTCATACTTTTCTTCCCAGGGAGCAGGACTGGATTAAAACAATGCAGGGAGCTGTAAACCTAATAAACTAAATGCTTGACCTGTGGAATATGAACAGATAGGCTGTTTTCCTGCACCTGACTTTTTCACTTAGAGGAATTTAGGGGAGTAGTGAGCCCAGAGTCTCCTACGTTCCACTAAGATGTTCAAAGATCTTAGAGCTGTTTTAGCATTTGACCACATAGTCATTTGCTTCTAATGGAGGTTAGGAAATTGGGCAGAAGCCCCATTGTCAGCTTTAGGAAGTAATGCAGCAACTTGACTTAACAACCTTGTGTGTATACTTTGTGCTTCCTCCAGATCTACTATTGAGACAAAGTGATCTTCATTAAGATATTTAGGCTTTTGTTTTCAGAATACACCAGCTGACCTATCAAAGGCCCCAAAAGTTGTAACTGAGCAGCCACTTGCATCTTCAAGTGCTGAACCCAGCAATAAGTAGTGCTGTCTGTGTACCATCTCATCTAAGGAGGTGGTGCAGAGCAGGAAGAAAACAGGAGAAGCAGTGGGGAAGAAAGCAGGACAGAAGCAGGAGGAAGCTGAGGAAGTAGGATGTGAGTATACACTTCAGAACAGAAAATTAGTGATTGACAATAACAAATCAAACAAATGTATGTCCACTGAAAGGTATAGGATCTTTCTTGGTAAAAAAGGCAACACAGCTGAAACAGATCAGAGTGTAATTTCCACCACTCCATTTCATATTGAGATTATTCTCTTGGTTTAAAAATTACATGACCAACCCTTCAGCTTTCTGCCAAGATAAAGTGAAACAGGTGACAAAGCAGTATTTTCTACACTGTGGATTTGTTCTGACTGATTTATGATCATTCTTGATTTTTTAAAACCATATATTATTGAAAGTCAACATATTTCCTTTTGTGTATTGCTGTTTAATCATCAATGGTTGAAACTAGGATTTTTGGCAGATTTAATACCTTATGAAATGCGTACGAGTAGTGCTTATCCGTTACAATTAGAGATAGTTTTAAATTGAGACACTTTACCTGCTTAATTCAGAGCAAGTTTTGATCCAGAGTGTCTGATAAGTTCTTTGTGCTTTAGTCTGTAACAGGTGGTTCTTCTGCCTTTGAAGTGGATTCAGTCACATTTGCCTAGGAGCTCATGAGATCTAGAGCAGTTGTGGTGGAGTTTGGTGGAGTTTATCATCTTAAGGAATATAGGTCAGGTAAGGAATAGAGTCAGGCTCCTGAACTTTAGGAAGGCAGACTTCCAGCTCTTCAGGGAGGTTGTCAGTGGGATCCCCTGGGAGACTGCCCCTGGGGACAAGGGAGTGAAACAGAGTTGGCAGATCTTTAGGGAAGTCTTTTACTGAGTGCAAGAGTCAGTGATCCCCAGGAGTCAGAAACTGGGCAAGGAAGGGAAGAGACTGGCATGACTGAGTCAGGAACTGCTGGTCAAACTAAAAGGCAAGAAGCAAACGCACAGGCAGTGGGAACAAAGACATGTAACCTGGGAAAAGTATAGAGATGAATTACGATTGTGTAGGGAGGGGGCGAGGAAGGCCAAGGTGAAGTTGGAACTGGACTCGGCAAGGCGTGCAGTGTTCACAGCCTCTCACCCGCCAGCACCCCCAAGTCCTTCTTGACAGGGCTGCTCTCCCTCCACCTGTTCACCCCCTAGCCTGGATTGTTACTGGGGGCTGCCCCAATTCATGCACCAGCACCTGAGGTTCCCGTGGGCCAGCGCTCGAACTGGTCCAGGTCCCTCTGGGGTCCTCCCAGATCCTTGTCCTTCTGGTGTGTCACCTGCACCACTCAGCTTGGTGTCATCTGCAAATTTGCTGAGGGTGCACTTGCTCCCTTCTTGCTCCCTATTAAATATCTTAATGAAGATATTAAATAGCTCTGGTCCCAATGCAGAGTCCTCAGGACACCACTGGTCCATTTGGACTCTGAGCCATTGACCACTGCCCTCAGGTTGCAACCATCCAACCACTTTCTTATGCATCTAACAGTCCACTCGTGGAACATGATAATTCAGAAATGTTCATAGCCACTGAATCAAGAGGGGAAAACTGTAAAACTATTACGGTTGTATTTCATACTTAATGCAGTATTTACTGAGTGTTTGGCTGGACTGCAGTAATGAAATGCCAGTTCATAAAAATGAAAAGTTGAACATGTAAAAGAATGAAAATTCCCTGTCAGATACTCTCAAATTTTGTACGTGTTTGTGGTTAATTTTGAGAATTACGGAACTGCAGAAAAAAATGGATATAACCATATAACTTAGGTAAAAAGACTCCAGCGGTGTAGTCAGAGGAATCAAACATTTAGCATCAAGAAAACTTAAAACATGAGCACAAGCTCTGGTCTTGATCTACTTATTCAAGAAAGAGTATAATGATACCTATTTCTTACATCCAAACCATTTTAGAACTTCTGCAATGATTTTTATGATGATGTAGTTTACTGATCTGCTGTTATTTTCAATGTTTCTGACTCCCATTTATATATTTTAATTTTATCAGATAGTGAAAATGGATTCAAATACTTCCAGATGGCTTCTTGTGGACAAGATAATCAGATCAAACTCTGGTTTATTTTGTTTGCAGATTTCTTAGGTTTGTATAGAAATGTTTTTTGAATATACCAATGTCTTAGGTCTTTAGTGACAATTTAAATTGAAAATCAAATTTATACTATTGGATTCACAGCCAAACTAACCACAAGTTGAAAGTTTTCTTTTAGTTATTAGCTGGAGAACAGCTAAGGCATTCAGCACTTTGTGATGCTGTGCCATGTAGATTTTATTTAGCAATTTATTTATCAACAAGTAATGAAAGTAAAGATTTTTTAAAAATTCGATCATGGCCTTTCAGCAGGTTGATAGGTTGAAACCTCTTAATCTGCCTGGCCAGGGAGAGGTTTGCTTTCATGTTTCAGTATATCCTGGGACTTGAATAAGAGCTGGAGAAAGAACAATGCTGGCTCCTGCAAAAACTGCAATGTAGTGACTAGGTAAATTGCCAAAAATATCTTCAGTGGGTACTTTTTGGTAATCTCTTTTATATAAAAGTATGTAAGGATTAATATTGTGTGTACAGATACACATTTAATTATCTAAAATCTTGTGAGATCTGCTAAGACTACAAAGATAGAAAGCTGGAGATATTAAAAGAGGAAGTTGTCTCTGTGACCTTTTTATCTCCTTTTTTGTAAACAATATGTCACAGAGTCATATGTTTGGTGGAGCTTTGGGCTTCTTAAAGCAGCATATGTTATACCTTGTCAAATATGGCCATATGTAATAATTTACTTTTTGTATTTTTAGGTGTTCAGTTAAAATATAAATGCACACTGAATGGGCACTCTGCCCCAGTTCTGGCTTGTGCATTTTCGTGTGATGGACAGATGATAGTCTCGGGGTAAGCAGCACCTTGTGGAAATGTCTGGCTGTCCAGGTTCACGCTTCAGAATGGCAAAACAGAAAGCTCAAAAGAGTTGAAGATTTCTAAATATTTATTATCAATAATTAAGGAATAGTTCTGTGACCTCTAGAGCTGTTGAAGTGTCTTTACAATCTGTCTGTGTCTTGTAGGTGATTGAGTTTGAAATCTCAGGTTGTGGAAAAGGTTAATGAAACAGTTTCCTTTCTCTCTCTGCATCATTTTAACATCAATGTGGTTTTTTAAAGGTCTGTGGACAAGTGCGTCATAATCTATGAAACTGTAAGTATAGCATAATACAAAACCATTCATTGGGATGTTGTCTTTAAATATCAGGACTGCTTCTGCAGTGTCTTATAAATGAAAAAATATTAAAGAATACAAAGGATACTAAGCCAAAATATTTGCTGTGCATTTGGGGGTAGGAGGGGAAGGAGTCTAAGGGAAAATGTCTCCTGAGAGTTGATCAGTCTTTCTCACTTTTTCTTTACATTGTGAGCATTTGTCAGTTGATTTCTCTGCAGTAGGGTGTTACTCAATTAATTCCATATTTATGAGTATTACAAGATTCAAATTGAAGCAGAAGGATTTTTTTGTTACCCTAACTTTAGCTTAGCTTCCAAAGCAAGGAGGACTGTACCTTTTGACATAAAATCAGGAATGGTGATCATAGAAATTCTGTACTTAGTTATACGTAAAGTGCACATAAAATAGAAGCATAATAAAGAATTCAAGAAAAATTTTATAATAAGTACAATGTCTTTAGAACATATTGTTTAAGTGTTTTCTATAGTAATGTTGTTATATCCTTTGTGATTCACCTGTAAGTGGTATATATACCTTTAGTACTTTATAGCAATTAAAACAATAATTTTGCTGAAAATGAAGGAGGAACAAAATTTAAGCTTCTTCAACTTGCTCTGCACATACCTATTGTATTGATACAGTTTTAAAATTTGCATTAAAGTTTTTCACCAAAATCACTAATATGATACCTGCACAGTTTTTGGCCCAGTTATTTTAATAGTTCGAAGTTTAGACAGGTATTTAAGAAGTCCTCTAGAGTTTGGGAGCCTCAGAAAACTGAAAGATGAAGGAAACCACAGCCTAAGTATTTCTTAATACTGTTCATCAGCTTAGTCTTAGGCCTTAGGTTTTTATCAAATGGGACAATAACTTTTCTAATTGTGACATTCTCCTTTGGAGATACTGAAAACCTGCCTGGACACCTGCTCTAGGTGATGCTGCTTTAGCAGGGGGGTTGGACTAGATGATCTCCAGAGGTCCCCAACCGTCCTGTGATTCTATGTGGTAAAGTGGGGACAATAAACATTTCTGGGAGGGAGAGAGATTTCAACCTATTTTAGGGCACTTTGATCATGTTGGACAGCTCAAAATACTGGAGTGCAGACTGATCAATTAGTGATTCAGAATAACTGTGCTCATTGTCTTTCCAGACTGACTGTACCTGCAAAGAAATGCTATTTTTCATAGGAGGGAAAATCTTTCAATAAGAAGTTAAAACTGCCATAATTCAGAAATGTAGTTTTTTAGTAATATTTAGTGGCCAAATAAAGAATAGGCCAAATAAGTGTGGTTAATTATTGGTCTAATTGAAGGATTGTGGGTTGACCCCCACAATGACCCTTTTGGTCATTTCTAATACAAGATTTGTAGAAGAAATGTCTTTATCTACACAACCAACCAGGCAATGTGGATTTAATTCAGTCAGTGTTTCTGGCACTGTTCTCCCTGCATGTTCCATGCTGGCTGATTGTGCAGGGTAGCAGTGCTCCAGGGAATTGAATAGGGTCTTCAAGCAGGAAATTCAGGTTGCATTTCTGACTCTCCAGCTGATCAGCTTTGTCAAGGTTGTGTAACTTCTCTGAAGGTAACTTCTGTCATCTTTCAAGAAGCAATATTCTCTGTTTTGAAAGGAAGCATACAAGTGAAGAAACGCTTTTTTTGTTCTTTAAGATTTAAAATCACAAAAAACTCTTTTACAGAGTACTGGCAATACCCTTCATACTTTGTCTCAGCATACAAGGTAAGAAATCAGCATGATTCTTCTGTTTCATAAATAAAAGAAATCTTTTTCTAGTGAATTTTCAGACTTTTTTTTTATTTGTAGATACGTTACTACTTGTGCTTTTGCACCACATAGTTCCCTACTTGCCACAGGCTCAATGGATAAAACTGTGCACATATGGCAGCTTGACCTTAAGCAACCCTGTGCAGGTCAGTGTGTGAAGTACTTGTAATCTGTTTTCTAAATTCAAAACACCATCTGAAGATGCAAAAGTCCCACATTCTTACCTGCACTTAATGTGTAACCTCAGGATTGTGTACGTTTTTTATCTTCTGATTGACCTGATTAATGCCCAAAAGAGGTATTCTCTTTTTGTTATTTTGTAAAGAAAAACCTACGTATCTAGACATATCTTAATTTTATTAATTTGCTGTATCTGTTTTTCTGATATTTGCAATTGCTTCTTCTCTGGACAGCATTTAAGAGATGAATATTACTGCCAGAGTGCTGAAAGACTTCTTGGACACCCATAATTTGTGATGAGTTGAAAACAAGCTAATTGCAAGCATAATTGTCAATTAGAAATGCACCTTACCAGTTGTTATAGGTGAAATACTAATTGTACAAATGCCATTAGTGCCATTAGTATAGGATAACGAATGGTACAAATTACACCAGCAACTAAAATTTATGGAACAAAGGTACATATGTCTTTGTTCAAAGCACAACAGTAAGTTTGGACTTTGGTGTGCTTTCTAAGGAGGCCCAAGATGATTCCAGTGTCTGCTAACATTTTTCTGCTTGTTTGTTCAATTCAAATTTGACAGTGTAGGCATCTAAGAAGATTAAATTCCTCTAAACTTTGAAAATTGATAGGTAAAAGGCAAACTCAAATTATTGCCCTCCCTCCCAAAGTAGTGTCTAATAAGCATTTCTTTTATTAGATGAAGAATGTATAGTACTGAGAACACTTAACAATGGACCATTAATGACATTGTTTCTTTGAACTGAGAATATAACTGTTGGTTGTTTTTTGGGGGTTGTGGTGAGGTTTTTATGTGGGGGAGGGGGGAAGGTGTTGTTTGTTTGGTGTTTTGGTTGTTTTTTTGTTTGCTTGGTTGGTTTTTTTTAACTCTTTTTAATTTCCAAAGGAGATACTGTAGAAAATGAATCAAAGGTGACTGTTGAGGACTGGTCAGAGGATGATGTTTCAGCCTGGCTCTGTGCACAGGATTTAGCAGACTTTGTTGGACTTTTCAAAATGAATAATATTGATGGCAAGGAACTACTGAATCTTACTAAGGAAAGTCTAGCTAACGAATTAAAAATTGGTAAGAGTATTGAAATCCAAATAGTTTTAAATCTCTAGAGTACTTTAAAATGTTGGAATGAAAGCAGGTTAGGAGTTCCATGCATGCTTTTTTTTCCCCCCCCGAAATGCATTTTTTATTTCATTTCAAGGGCTGTTAAAAACCCCGATATTACATTGTCCACGGTATTCCTTTTTTTTTGTGTATGTTTGCTCATACCTGGAGACATACAATGCACTTCCACTAATGATGCTGTTAAATGGTCTTACCTGATTTTGTTTCTGTTTTCCTTTTTTGATCTTGTATTATTAAGCTGTGGAAAAGGAATTCCAGATTTTCTCTATAATTCGTGTTTCTCACTTTGGTAAATAGAGTGGTCTACAGTTTTTCCTATCAGTCTGCAGAAGTGCCATGTTTAGAATTGCGTGTGTTCACCAACCTTGAATCGAACAGTGACATTCTAAAGTGTGCATTTGATGATGACTTTTGGTAAGGAGCAAGCAAAGCTTGCCTGTCTCGGACACTTTCCAATACATCAGGTTCATACATTGTCCTGTTGCTTTATTGCAAAAAACTGTGATTACATTTTAGAAAGAATCACAAGGAAGCACTACCACAGTCGTCATTATGAAATAAGAAATTTAAGGATAGTGAACTGTACTGGAAGTTTCAAAATAAAAGTTCTCAATTAATTTTGATGGCCAGATTTAGGTGTAAATTAGGTGCTGACATGCTTGTCAAAGTCAGGTCAAGTATAACAAAAGGCTGAATGAGGTAAGAAACCTTTTAAAAAGTACAGTTGGATATTGTTCATTGTAGGAAGACTGCTCCCTTCCTGTTTTGTTTTGTGTGTGTATGTGGAATTGGTCTGTATTGGATCATATTATCTCTGTGTATCACCTGGCTTTGCTGAAGTCTAGAAATAACAGAGATGATGGGAATCTGTCAGGAATTGTCATCCATGAAAGACACTTGGCTTCCTCAGTTTACGCAAACATTTTCCTTAGCATTGAAGTAGCCTAAAACTTTGTTGCAGCAATTGCCAGCTGAGGCTAATCAGGTAATGCTGACTAGAAAGTTCTGTGAGAATTGAATGTAGTGTGACCAATGACTTGCTACAAAGGAGAGTTCTCTGCGGGGAAAGAAATCAACAAAGGTATAGAAATTATGGCCTCATATATCTGACTTGAAAAAATGCTATCTGCCATAGCTCAAGCATTTACAAAGTAGGAAAATACTAACTGCCAAAAATGAACAAGATTTTCAGTGTTATTCAAATTCCCATTTAACTACATTTTAGGAGTCTACCACCATACAAATGCTTGAATGAGCATGTCCTTTCTCTCCCTGATAACCTGTTTTCTTTGCACTGAGAATGTGATGTAAGATCTTGCTAAAGACATCTAGAAGTTCTTCACAGTCTTTGCAGTTTGGAGGACATCAGCGTTCTTTTAAAAACCACAGGCTCGGGCATCTCTCCGTTGTGCCTCTGTAAGCCCTAGAGAGCAGTACTGCGCAGCAGGTGTAGTGTAGCGGAGGTGGGGAGGACCAGGTGTGTCGAACACCAGCGTGAACACGAAGGGCAGTCCAGTCTGTTCCGAGGTGCTGGCAGCACCTGTGCGCAGCTGCACCTTCCCGCTGGCACTGCTCTGTCCCGTGCCAGGGGCCAGCCCTGCAGCGTCCCGCGCCAGGGTGTGGCTGCGGGGCAGCGCTGCACTCGCGCTGTGTCAGCCGAGCGCCCGGCCACCAGACCACTGCTCTGCCATGGCTCTGCTGCACCTGCACTGCTTTTACTGATTGTTTTCAGTACTGCCCCGAGTTCCTGCCGCACAGCAGGAGAGACAGCCTGTGCCAGAGCTGACTGGAGTGGGGGCCAGGGCTGGCTGCAGGCTTTTGGTTTAGGAGGGTGGGGAGATGGAGCTGTGTCTCCTGTAACACAGCTGCTATTTCAAGACCTGACCTGTCTGTGCTGTCCACTTCACGTACAAATAATTTTTTAGAGTCTTTAGGCCGGCGCAGTAAAGTTCTCCAGAAAATTGAAGAACTGAGGATGACAATGATCTCGGTTTCTGTTCCTGTTCCTGATGAGTTCCTATGTCCTATAACAAGAGAGCTTATGAACGATCCTGTCATTGCCACAGGTATGTCTTTACATGACATGGATTAAAACTAATTACCTGAGAGCAAAGAGGCCCATTTTTGTGTTCCCACACCTATCTTATCATCAGGCTTAGAAAGATAAATGATTCTAAAAAGCTGTTGCAACAAACCAGATTTGTGATAAATGTTTAATTTGCTGAATTACAGCTCTGATATGGAGAAAAATACTGTATCAAGCAACTTTTTCCTTATTAAAATGTGCCTCCCTTTATGTGCCTTTGTAAATATAATTACAAGCCTAATTACAGTGTTGGCTCAGTAAGTGCAAAATGGAATTGCACATTCAGTGGGGCAAAAAGCAAGCAAACAAACCAGCCAGCCAACCCCCGGCTAAAACCCCAGGCTCATTACTATGCTTAGCACACCATCTGCAGGGCAGTTACTTAAACGTTTGTACAGAATGAGACTCCTTTAAATTCAGCAAGCCCTTGGAACTGTGATATGCCAGGAGCATAAGATGTTATGTAGTAAAAATATTTTATGAAGAACTTGTGTTTTGTAGTTCTGTTCTTGGGGGGAGAGCTAAGGAGGTGCATACAAGCATCAGAAGATCAGTGTAAATTTTTTTGTTGCTCTGTGAACAGTGACTAACTTCATCCAGTTCTCAGGTATTAGGGCAGACTTCTGAGAATTTAAATGGCCAAAATAAGAGGACAGTTGCTAACTGCTGGAGTGATGGTGGCTTTATTCAATAAAGAGTAAGGAGACAGAGTATAGCCCTGTGTTAGAGGAGGGCACAGGGCATGGGTTTGTAATTCCACCAGAGATACTTCTGGGTGACTGACACTTAGCTGAGGCCTAATTTCTGTTCTTTAAGGATCAGCTGGTTCAGCTACCAGCTGTACAGGCATAGCTCTGGGCTGGGTCAGCCAGGTGGCCAAGCCCCCTGTTCAGCAGAGCAGCAGGCTTTAGCTGTGTTTAGGCAATTGATGGTAATGAGCTTTTACTTCACATTATGGATCATTCAAACTGAAAAAAAGTCTTATTTAATATGCACATAATGTATTTTGGTGCTTTGCAGGCAGAGATACATGAAACTAACCTGAAGTGGTTATAGCCACAGTAAAGACTTCATATACAGTGTATTTATTCTAGATCTCAGTTTTCCTGTTTGGATGGATTTCCTTACTTCCCTTTTACCTCTAAGTTTGCAACACCTGCACAGTGCCACAGTGCCCAAGCCTCTCTAATATGAGCTTTTGTTGATGGTTTCTTTGCAGATGGCTATTCCTATGAAAGGGAAGCAATGGAAAACTGGATCAGCAATAGACGATCTAGTCCCATGACGAATCTTCCTCTCCACTCTCTGATGCTCACACCAAACAGGACACTAAAAATGGCCATTAATCGCTGGCTAGAGAGTCAGCAGAAATAGTTTTGAAGTTGTTTGTTAAAATTAATTGAAATTTTACGCAGCTAAAGGAAGTAATTGTATCAGAAACAAATGGAAAGAAAAAGTTGTGTTTCTGTTCTAATCTGTGACTGGTTCAACCCTCACTGGTGGAAACTCCCAGAAAAACTTAGAATTAAGTTCCCGGTAGTTCTACTTTGTGGTATTTCTCTTTAAGAATTAAGTACTCAAACACAGTTTTTCAAATAAAGTTTTCTTAAAATTTTTACTATATTTATGAGTTTTGAGTCTTCATCTTGCCAAGTCAGTCTTTCAGAAGTTAAGAAATAGCAAAGTATAGGATCTGTATTTATATTTCTGCTCTAACAAACCACAATGTGTCTGTCTTTCTCTGTTCTCCATTACTGGACATGTAGTTGGAAAAGCTGGGAGAGAGTTTCTCCTGTAACCATCAGGGACTGCATCTCATCCCACAGGTATATTAATAATCTTTATTCTGTATGGAAAGAGTACAGTAGCTGTGCAAAAATAGAACTACAGGACAAGACTAGTATAGGACTTGTACAAAATATCAAAGAAACGGTAAACAATAAATAAGCTAAAGTGTAATGATGCAAACTGCAAAAGGATGTGTAGAGCTGGGTACAGCTGTTTACAATGTACACAGAACACATTGTAATCAAGCGTGATGGGAAGAGTATAAAGCTGAGCACTCCAACTGAATTGCACTCATAGGAATGTCACTGCAGCCATTCATTTTCAGAATGTTCTTGCCAATAAAAAAACCTCATTTCCTCAAAAAAACAACTTCTCAACTTCATCCTGTCATGCAACTGCACATACGCTTTTCCTCAAACTTTCACATTCACTCCATCCCTTTCTTGGGTTTCCCATAAAAGCATTTACTAAGCACTTAGTTGTTGTACCTTTTCACAAATAAACAATAAATCATTTTGCTTTAAGATAGCACCCAAAGGTGATTAGATACCCTACATAAAGTGCGATTATTGTTAATAGGCCATAATATTGTTTTCTTCAGTGCAATAACCAATATGGTCAAAGCCTCTCAATACACATGCAACTGTCACTCATTTTATTTAATTTCTTCTAGTTACTAAAAATAGTTATATTTACATGTCAAAGCATGGCTGCTTATAGTTTATACACAAATTATTTATGTTTCCTAAATGTACATCATGCAACCCAAATTAGATCCCACTAGAAACGTGATAAAATACTTTGATTTAAAAAAAAAAAAAAAGCATGCATGTATAGATCTGAGTATCCTGCAGCAGATTATCTCCCTTAGCGCTGCTGTGAGACATCAGCACTTAAGCATTTGAGAGGCACGAGTACTATGTGTGTGAGATGCAAGAGAACCAAAAGCCAGGATTGAAGCCCTACGTGAAAGGAAATGCTTATTTAATAGTAACATGTAATAGAAAGGATTTCTCTGCTCGAGCTTCTAGGCCAACCTAATTGAGTCTTTCTACATGAATGTTATTCCAGTTACTGTCACTGCCCTGTGAGGGTAGGAACAGTTGGAAGTGGTTGTATCCCATTAAAGACTGCTCCCTGGGACCCAGCCCTGCCCTGCCAGTCAGTGTTTTGTAGAGCAGTCAGACCCTGTGATGATGTGAGCCAGGTCTACCCTGTCACTGTACAGAACAGTATTTATACATTTGATTCAATGAACGATCGCTTTGGTTTTGCCACGATGACATGACTGAGGTGGCCGTCCTGAGTGCTGTGGGATGGCAATTTGGCTACAGCATCTGGGTATAAATGAGAACCTTGGCTGGGTGATCTGCTCTCTGTACAGTGGGGAGGGATTTGGCACGTGAGCTCCTCACATTCTTTTGCTTGCACGCTGCTCTGGCTG
This sequence comes from Callaeas wilsoni, assembly GCA_013398955.1. NCBI lineage: Eukaryota > Metazoa > Chordata > Aves > Passeriformes > Callaeidae > Callaeas > Callaeas wilsoni. Next base: position 45,927 of record VWPU01018072.1, on the reverse strand, counting down.
CCATCTCCCAGGGCAGCACCTGTAGAGGATGCTTTAGTTGAGTAGTGTTTAACTGAGAACTGCTCCAAGTTTGAGGGCTGAATGCCTGCAGAAGCAACGTTTGTGGATAATCCATCTGCTGCCTGAGAGTGCCAAGTGCGACTAGATTGTGTGTTTTGCTGCTGAAACCTTGCAGTCTTGTCCATGATTCCCATAAAGGGGGTATTGCGAGGTCGGTGCTCAGTACCCTGAGCGTGACTGACGCTGGTCTCCTTGAGTCGAACATCTGGGCCCAGCCCCTTAACACTGCCTGATACACTGCTGGCTGAAGCGAAGCTGCTTGTTGAGCTGGCAAGAATCACACTACTGGATGGAGAGCCAGAAGAGCCACCACTGGGTACAGGGCTTTGCTGCCTTGAGTCACTGAAATTCATTGGAGCAGAGGCTGTTGAGGTGGCAGCAGGTTTCGATTTACTAGCAAAAGAACGAGAAGAGAGAGTCTCATGATGCTGTGGATGTGAACGCTGGCTGGACACGAACTTCTCATTGTACAGTTCAGCAGTGGGAGCTGTGGCAATGCTTCCAGATGACAACGTGCTTGTCCCATCCACATGTTGACTTCTAGAATGCCGGATAGGCAAGGGACTGTGAGGAAGATGCTGCAAAGACGATTGTGTCTTGGTGCTACATTGACTGCTTCCTGGTTTAGATCCAGGCTGGATGGAGCTCAGATGCTGATTAGTTTTTACAATCTGTGCCTGCTTTGTTGGCTGCATGATCAAGCCTGGCTCTCTCAAGTACTTACTGCTTGTTCTGCTTTGAGTGGGGACAGACTGAGCTTTCTGAACACCTTCTTGAAGGGTCCTGCTAAATAATGAAGCAGCTGAGGAACACTGTAGCCTTTGTGGAGGGGAAACAGATTCACTGGGGTGTGGCAGCTCATCTTCCCTGTCTTGAAGATTAAAATTATCATTCACACCTGGTACAATGCCCTCCTCCTCATTATCAGAGTTATTGGTTTGTTCGAGTAGTTGTGGAGACTGATGCTTCTGTTGCTGTGTTCTCTGGAACTGTTTACACTCCTCTTCCACTCGAGCCAGAAGACGTTTTATCTCCTGATTGCTGGGACACAGCTGAGTGGCTTCCTGTAGGTCAGTGAGAGCAGCAAGTAGTTTTCTGTTTAGGAAGAAAGAAGAAAACAATGAAAATTGGGGCAAATCTGAGTCCCAGCATTGCCTATTACTAATCCACCTCCACCCCTGCAGCTAAATATCCTGATTTGTTGCTTCCTGCTGCAGGTGGTGACAAATTAGAACTGGAAGTTCTCCACCTCAGGAAATTCTTAACTAGGGTAGAAGTGCAGACCCAACCCTAAGCCTTTCTCTCAAGTATCCTGACATCCCATGCAGGCAGGCAGGAGAACTCTCTGCTGGGAACACCAAGAACTGACACTTTGTCTCCAAAGCTCTTCACAGTTACCTCCAGAGTAGGGAACCTGCTGAACTCTGCTTTGTGACCATTTATTGATCTCTTTAGAAAAGACATGGTGAATCAAAAAGGCACCTCTTCCTGTACTTCAGCTACACCACTATAGTTTGTTATTCTTCCAACCTGAAGAGATAGTTCCTCCTTTCTGCCCTTGTTTTTGTCTTCAACTGCTAATGATTGATCATATTCTGTCCTATCAAAGCAGCCAGTAATAAATAACAAACTTGGCAATAAATAATGATGTGCTACAGTTGGGTGGCACACTGCTGGCCACACTCTGCTGAGTCATGGGGAGCAGCAGAGCCATTCACTGTTACACTTAAAATAATCCCTCTTCAAATTAATTTGTTACTTTCTGGACTGCCTCGTAAGTACTTACGGAGTATTCAATATTGCTATTTGGATGTGGTTGGCTTTATCTGATAGAGAGACCTAGTACATATGCAAAGTGCACTAAAAATAATTTTTCTTTGCAAATTTGAAATATACCTAGCAGAAAAGAACAAGTTATTAAAAATGGTAAGTTAAAAAAAAAATTCTGTGCAGACAGATACACAGAATCAAACAGTACCTGCTGTTCCTTTTGGCTCTTGCTCTGGCATAATAGGCTTCATAACACTTAGGCTTCAGATCCAAGGCTTTGGTAGCAAACTCTTCAGCCATACCAAAATCCTAATAAAAGAATCAAATACGCTCATTACACAGTGACAGTCAGAGCAAGCTCCCAGCTCTGGGGCTGTGCTCTGGCTCCAGGAGTGCAGCGAGCGCACGCAGAGGCTCCTGCCCCAGTCAGCAAGAGCAGGTATTTTCTCAGAGTGCATGGGCATAGCCATGGCACCTGGTTGTGCTGTTTGATTACAAAGGGTGGTGGCAGTGTTTTCCATTCAGTCTTTCAAAAGTAACACAAAGATCCAGCAGTTCATCGTTCCAAAATAACTGCATGATGTAAGACCAGCTGCAACAGATCCCCCACGGCAACATGCCCTCATCTTATAAGCCACCAATTTATTGACAGGATAAAGCCCAAGATCAGCATATAGTGAAAAGGATTCTAAAATAGCACAGACAGATGTCCACATATAGCCCCAGTAATGCAGTAGGATATAAGTCTCAGATTCCCAACGCCAGAGAGGCATCAGACTAACAGCAAGAGCTTACATTTGTTTTGCGGCGACATCGTGACAAGTTCAGGTATAATGACACTCTCAGCTCAGTGAAGGCTTTCATTTCCTCACCAAACCCTTCCCTTGGGAACTTCCTCAATGCATACTGATAGCGTTGTGCTGCTTCCTTCATCTTGCCTTTCTGCAAATTTTAGGGAACAAGAGGTTTTTCACAAACTTTTAATATTGCAAAAAAGCATATTTGTATTTGGCATCTACCAAGAGGTGCTATTCAAGTAGAAAACACAGCGACAGATTTTAAAATAAATATACACAGTATGAACTACACTGTCAGACAAGCACAGCGAGAGAACCTGCATGTTGAGTTTGTGTTTCTTTCTGAACTCAAATGTTTAATGGTATTTGATGAGGATAATACTTACACTAATATGTACTATTAGTACCAGAAAAAATCATGGAGGATTCTTATTTTGTTTTGTTTTAAACAAAGTAGTAATAGATCAGATTATATCGTTGAAAAGGAGGCATAAAGGCCTTCAGTCTACCTTCAGGCAGAAGTCCAATGTTCTGCTGTCAGAAAAAATAAAAATGTACCTACTTTATACAGTGTATTTCCTTCTTCCATCAGTTTCTGCAGAAGAATCAGGAGAATATCGGGTTTGGAGGTGGCCATTGCCCATGCTGCATTTCCTGCAAGTTAAATTTTAAGGGTCTCTGACAAAAGGGAAGAAAGTGTGTTTCTGCTGCCTACCACAGTAGAAAGCCTGGTCCTACTTCAGTATTCCACCTACATGGAACTAGTATTACTATTATCATCATAATTAGGGTGTACACATTTAAAATACACATATGCCCCCACCTGACCCCTCCAACACCACCTGGACAGCAGCCAGGTATTAAATAGTCTGATATACTTCACCCCTGTGAAGGAATGTATAAAGGTCACAATTAAATTCAGGCCTAAGTAAGGACCTGTATTTGATCACACTTACTACCCAAATAATATGAAATAGTCATTCAAAGGTATTAAATACTCAGTAATTATCACATACACAACTGCGCCATGTACTTGCCTACGTGACCTACCTTTTTTTGGCCTACCCTTTGCAAAAATACACAATTCTATAGTTTATTAGAAGGATGCTATATAAAAGCAAAACTCGTTAATCTAAATCATTAATAATGCCAGAATTACGTGTCAGTAATAGCACAATCATAATTTTCTTGTATTAAGGCAATATGTTAAGGCAGAGTAACCATATACAGTGACTCCTCCAGACCTCACCATCAGTACACATCAAAAAAGGAGCACAATGTAAGTCCTTGCATTTCCTCACTTCTAAAGTGAGTCTTGGGTGTCTGCCTTTAAAGGAGATTGTTTCTCTTGGGTGGGCATCTACAAACCAGACAGCCTGCAAAAATCTGGTGTTTTCAGTTATCTAATCTACTTTACAGAAATAACTAATTCTGGCAGAGCAGAATCCAGTTGTTTCTTCTGGTGCAGGGCAGTTTCACTAACCTAGCTTAGCTCCCTTTCTCAGCAGCATGACCACGACTGAGGTATTGCGGCAGCCAATCGCTCTGTCCAGCGGCCTCATGCCACTGTGGTCCACGTGCTCAATCATTGCTCCTTTCTCCACCAAATACTGCACCTGGGAAAAGAAATGAGACATGCCTTGTAACATGGCTTTTGGTAGGAATGGCAGACCAATGAAATATTTAAGGTACCACGTAATCTTTGAAACACACTGAGCATAGGCTGCAGAGTACAGTAGAGCCACCTAAAATCCACTGAAGGCACCACACCTGGGCAGGCTGGAGGGAAGCAGTAGTTCTTTCCTGTAACCATTACTTGTCCAAGTGCCACCAGCAGTGATCTTGTAAGGGAAGAGGCACCAACAGTCCTGCCCATGGACAGGCCCTACAACCCACGGCCATGGGCCTGCTCAAGGACCTCTTCACTGGCACTGTCCCTGTCCCAGCCTGGCCAGAGGCTGAGCACAGATCTAGGGACCAGACCAGTCTGACCAGGGAAATGGGAGCTGGCACCACTCCAGGACAATGATCTACAGCAAACAAAGGGACAGGAAGGAGCCTGGACATCCCTCATTCCCCAGCAGAGTCTCCAGTACCCAGTGTCATGGGCAAAAACACAGACAATGTCTGAAAACTACCAAAGCCACTATGGAACCCAAGGGCTTATTTACAATTTCAAGTTACTTCACACAAAGGCTGAATGGGACAACATGCTACAGTGAGTTACGGGCCACAGCAGCACCTGAAACAGACCCTGTCTATGCAAGCTGCAGAAACACAGATGTGAGAGGCTGCATGTGCTGTTCTGTCTAGTTCCTTGCTGACCTCTTGGATCTGTCCACGGTGCATGGAGACCTGAGTGTGCCCTTCTTCTTCTTACACCTCTTCTTGGGGTCTTTGCTCTACGAAGGCACCAACTGACCAGGACCAACTGAGAAGGGACCTCTGTGGGTTTGCAGCATAATTCTGGGCTTCTACTTCATCTAGAAAATGCTTTCCTGAGCAAACATTTTCACTGCAGTCAAGATGAGAGCAGTGTAACCATTTTGGCTACTTCTCCAAATTTCCTATTTTAGTAGGCAATATTTTTTCTAAATTCTTAATTTTTTAAACTTTTTCTTGAATTTTCTGTTTTGTTATACTTACAATATCAGCATCCCCATAAAAAGCTGCCAAGTCTAGGGGTGTTCGTCCATTTTTGTCTGTCTGATCAGTTGCTGCACCTTTCTCTACTAAATACTGAACCACTTCCTTGTGGCCTTTCAGACATGCCCAGCTCAGAGCTGTCAGTCCTTCCTTGTCCAGAGATGAAATAGTTGCACCTGTAAAATGAAAACAAACTTTGTTATGAAGATTCTCTGTTTAAACAGAAAAATTGCTTAACTCACTCAGATGCGATTCCGCTATTTATTTTCTACCTTCAGAAAGGAGAAATTCCACAGTGCTCAGATGTCCTTCACAAGAAGCCACCATCAGTGGTGTCCGGCCTTGCTTGTCACTTAAATTCACATCAGCCCCATGCTCCACTAGAAGTTTAGCAATCTGAAACAGAAAGTATCAATTTAAAAATAAATTCCTTCAAACGGTTGCGTTTAGATTGGATATTAGGAGAATTTCTTCTCAGAAAGTGCTGTCCAGCTCTGGCACAGGGGTGGGGGTGGAATTCCCATCTGCCACATCCCTGAAGAGATTTAAAAGCCACGTGGGTGTAACACTTCAGGACACGAGTGACTGGTGGCCTCGGCAGTACTGGGGAACAACTGGACTTGATGGTCTTGGAGGGCTTTTCCAATCTTACCAACTCTACGATTTTATGAAATTGGCAGATTTAGATTTTGGCTATAATATCATGAACTTCTAAAAAAGAGGACTAAGGCGGTATTTATGGCAACCACTGAGAAATTCTATATAGCTCAAGCCTTGACTGCTGTTCAAGGCCTTCTCCTGACAGGAGAGGCCAGCATGAGGAAGGCTTCTGAATCCAAAGTTCTCTCTCTGCACAGCAGCAGTATAAAAGATCTAAAATTACCTCTGATCTTGGTCTCTGAAATAAAATATTTTAACTCATGTTATTTTTTAGGTATTTTATAACCAAGACTGTTGTGAGGCCAATGTGCTTTTTAAGTTATTTCCAGGGATACACAGGGTTTGGAAGTGAAGCTTCTGAGCACATCCCTCTGAAGCTGATGCAAACGCATATTAGAAAATTGTCATTAATTATTTTCAAAACTAGAAATGGGAGGAATCAAGGACCACTTCCCAAAGGATCCGCAGAGCTGTGCCAGACCTGCCAGTGGCCCTGCCGGACGGCGCAGAGGAGCGGGGCAACGCCTCTCCTGCTGGCTCTGGTCACGGCTGCTCCATGCCCGAGGAGTAACTTGCACACTTCCAGCTTCCCTCTTCCTGCAGCAGCTGTCAGGGCTAGAGAAAGCATTTGCATCAACATCAGCTCTTGGCTTATTTGGCCTTTGGACACATGCACAATATGTGAGTGTCACCGCATCCCCATTCTGCTCTGTGACGCTTATTGAAAGCTGAAAAGAACAAAAAAAAGGAAATACTCTCCCCACCATGATCTTTCCCCCTCTTCTATTTTGCTCATATTGTGTTTTAAATAGAACTTGAAATTTGAATTTTGTTGTTTGTGTTAAAGCCTCACCAGTCATGCCAATAGTGTTTTCAAAATGAGTTCATGTGTGACTTACGCAAGAATCAGCAAAGGACTTGCCCCTCCAGTTTCTAAAGCCTAATAACTTGCATTTTCTACTAAGAAGTGGGTCAAATTGTGAATTTCCTGTTACTCATTTTTTAGCATTTTCAAACATGATCAAGTAGAATTTTTTTAAATTCCAATGAATGCAGAAAGTAAAGGAAACACTGCAGGAAGAAGTAAATTTTTCTTTTTTAGCAATATCTTACCCATTCCCTCCTCAGTCGATGAAATTGCACTGTGTTACAGTTACAACAACTGTTTAGAGCTGAACAACTGGAAAGTAACTGTTATGGATATCAATATTAGAAGCAAAAGAGCTGAGTCTTGTTCAAAAATCCCCCTTTTAGGGAGTTCACTTCCTCAGTGAGTAAAGATTCCCAATGCATTATGCAAGGATTTCAGTAAGAAACACTGACAGGAAAATACTGAAGAACAAAATTAATTTAGAAACAGATGTGTGGCTTTTGGAATTCACTGGATTCCAAGGGTTTTGTATATGTGTAGGAACAAAGCACATCTGCTTCTCTAGGATGTGAGAGGCCACTGTCCATCATCCCAATGCTGCTCCCCCACCCTCAGCTGCTTCCATGGAATGGAGATGCCACTCACAAGGCACACCAGGGAACTGCAGTGCAGGGATTACAGTCTGCCTTAAAAACTACACTTGGCCTTTCCCAGATGTCCAAAGGCAGGTCTTTTCTTCCACTGCCTAATTAGAACAAATAAGGCTGTTATTCAGCATTTCCTGAAAACTAATGAGATTTAAACAAAAGTTCTTGAAAGAGAATCCCATAAACTTCCACACTAAAACTTAAGCACTGTATTTCCACAATTTTCCATTTAGTTAAAAATTCAGTAATTTACAGTAATTTTAATATAAAATAGTTCTTCAATACCTGAGATTAATAGGTTCAGTAAGTTAAAACTATACTTATAAACTGCATTTTATTATTAAAACTGGTATTTTCCATTATTTTTATTATAGAAAATTAAATTTTAAAAGTAAGATGAAAAACTGTTTATTCTTAAATTAGCAGCTGTAATTAGGAAACACACGAGAAGGGAAATACCTGTTTCTCCCCACAAGGCATCAGTGTCATTAATGTCCATGTCATGGTCCTTTTCAACTGTCAAGATGTAACGAACCACCTGCCAAAAACAGTGAACAGAGATGTGCTGAGCCACAAGAGCATCAGTTGTCACTTGTATGATATGGCAAGGGAGAAAAGATGTAAAACAAGTGAGAGTGCTTCTCTCTTAATGCATATAATCAATAGAAAAGAAAATCAGTATTGCTCAAAACAAGTTCAGTACAATTTTAGAATGACTTGAAGGCAAGTGAATGTTATTGAAAACAGTTTAAAAAAGGCCCAGTGCTCTTCTGTGAATTGGTTTTTTTGGCATGAGTATGATTTAATGAGCTCCCATGTGACCTATATATAAGAGAATAATCAAAATAAACAATGCCAAAAATAAAGCATTCCAGTTCAGTGAGGAAAATCCATATCATCTAAAACAAGAGAGCAAAAATGAGAATATTTGCATACATTTTGTAAAATGATGATACCTAGGTTTTTCCTTCCACATTGCTTATCTCTTACCTGTTTTTCTAAATTTCTTTCCAGAATGGTCTAAGCATATGTTGATAAATGGTAATCTTTGAAGCTGAGATAAGCTTTAAATTAAGTTTTGCTGTGTTTCTACTATATTAAGGATATCTGCGTTTTGAAACCACCTGCCAAAAGATTATTAAATTAAAACTTTTTCTAATGGCTGTTTTAAACTGATATTCCAATGGGGCACATGGTCACTGAGGCTGCAGTCAACAGGCAGGGGAGGAGAATCACACTAACAAAGTTTGGGATGCTATAGGAAAAAACAAAGGCAGGAAAGGCGAAAGGATGTGGGTGTTTTCAGGCTGTCTGAAAACTGTTGTATACAATATATGGAAAATCCCAGAATTCAAAATGCTAGGACATAATTTATTAAAATTCATGAAATACACATCTTCTTTCTAGCTAAGCTTCTTAATGCCTTAAAAATAGAGAAAGATGGACATTTTCAGGTATGCATTTATAATTAATGTCATCTATTTTGCTGATATTCAGGAGTTTGCTTTCATTTAATCAGTGGACAGCAAACAAGAACTTTCATGAGAGTGAAGGAATTATCCATTCATCCAAGATAACCATAGTTCAGAAACCTCAAGTTTATATTGTAAGACAGCGATGGCTTATATATACCACGTAATAAATTAACTGCACATACACATTTCTATATTTGGTTCATCTAAACAACTTCAAAGATCAGACTCTTGATCTTACAGCAATTTAAAAATAGATTTAAAATAAGTAAATATTGAAACAACTTTATTGAAGAGATTTTGTTTCCACTTTGGTACATCACTTACTTCATAACTAAGTCCCCTAGGCTAGCTGATCTTCATTCAAGTATCTTTACTTACCCATTATTTTTCTATCAAGGTTACACTTTATTTTCCCAGTGAACAGAAGACATACTTGTATTACCTAAATATCTAAAGCATTTTAAGTACTTCTTATACGTTTACTTTTAGTGTTCCTTCCCAGATTTCTGTCTAAAGTGACACTGAGCTGAAATCTGTAACTTGACATGTGCATCAAGCTAAAAACTGAAGCCTGTGTGATGGCATGCAATGAAAAACTAGAAGAAAAAATTCAACCTGAAGTAGAAACATACTTGGGTGGATCAGTGATACAGAAAATCATCACCATCACTAGAGATTTAGGACAACTTCCAAGAACAGAGAGGAAAAAGTAGACAGAAAATTACATATAAACAAATCCCAAAGCAAACTGTATTATTGTATAGACAGCTAGAGCATTTAAACCAGCTGCTAACACATACTATGATAAATATCAAAAGTGACAACAATTCTTTCCAAGCCTCTTTCAAAACTAGCTGCAAGCACTATTGTACAATTCTGATGATTTCAAACAGATATGGAAGTACCTGAATTCCCAACCCACCTGGCAGTGCCCCATGCTGGCGGCTGCTGTGAGAGCTTGTTGCAGTGCCTGGCGCTTCCTCAGTGAATCCTGTTCTCGGGAGGGACTCACCCAAACCAGGCCGAGCAAAAACTCAAGGATTCCGCAGTGCCCTCTCAGTGCACTATGGACCAAAGCACACTGGCCCTTCTTGTCTGCAAAGTCAGCCTGAAGGGGGGAAAACGGAACATCTGAGATTAAAAGGTGCAGTGAAAGGCTGTGGAGAGGAGATGCTCTAGAGCAGTGCGAGAGAGCAGTGCCCTTCCAGGGCAAGGGGGAATATCTGGGGAATTACAGGCCCAACAGCTTCACCTGAGCAGCTGGGAAGGTGATGGAAAAACTAATCCTGGAGAGCACTGCCAAACACAGGAAGGACAAGGTGAGCAGGACCAGTCAGCATGGGCTTGCCAAGGGGAGATCGTGCTTAGCCTGCTGGACAGCCAGCGGCTCTGAGGGGACCAGAGGGTGGGTGAGAAGAGCTGGGGATGCCCTTGACCTTGACATTAGAGGGCTCCAACACTCTCTCAGTAACAGTCACTAAGAAGCTGATGAAAACAGGTCGTGAAAGTGCACAGTGAAAGGCACCCAAAACTGGCTGAACGGCTCTGTGTCTTGGCGTGAAGATTGTGACCAGTGGCACATGGAAGATGCTTCATGGAAGCCTGGACTCACCCCTCAGGCCTATGCCTGATAATTATATACTTAAGTAATCAATAACAGCTTTCTTAGGCCTTTGTATGACTCTTCTGGCTGCAGGCTTTGCAATCTTTGTGCACCAGCTTACCTTTGCACCTTTTCTGCACAGCAGTGACACGATGTTCATGTGACCTGCAGCGGCTGCGTAACTAAGGGCTGTCATCCCATTTTCTGAAGTTCCATCAATAGCAGCTCCAAACTCGAGTAGAAGAGTGACTACTTCTTCGTGTCCAAGGTGCGACTGAACACACAGCACTGGAGCATTATTCAGTACTTCAGTCCTGTAATTCACACTTGCTCCTGCCAAAATCAGCAGCCGACTCACCTGAAATTTAATTTAAACAACACAATGTTTTCCTCAGATTTGTCTGAATTTGATATCTTGATCAGGTATTTGTTACTCCCTAATTTTGATGCAGATTTTATTGGCAGACATCAACTTTAACAGATAAATAGCACTATACCAGTTTAAAATCTTCTCTTAGTAAGTATATTATTGTATTACTGACCACTGCACTTCCAAGAGAAGACTTGTCTCTCCCCTGAAACTCACTACTCTCATCACAATTGCATGTGACTTGCTACTACTCTGCAACTATCTCCATGAAGAGAGAACCAGATTGCATAAAAAGCAAATGTCAAAAAACTAGCCAGAATATGTGCGTGTGAATTCATGTACACATAATTTCCAATCAAAAGCCTTAGCAGTTGGCTCAAATTCCAACTGACTGACTTGGATTTCACCATCCATCATCTGAGGATTCAAATAATAGTCTAAAGTTGTGGTATTTCAAATCCTTTCCTCTCACAGTATTTTACGATTGACACTTTCCCACAGCAGCAAAGAGTGCTGAGCTCTGCCCAGCAAGGCCACGTGGGACATTCAACCCCCCAAAACGCACCCACACACTCACCTGTGCTACAGAGCACAGCTACAGCAGAAAAAAGGCAAACCCCTTCTTTCCATCAAAACTATTGAGGAAAACTGATTTGAACTTTAGCAACAGCTTACAAAAGTACATGAAGGCTTGTCACAAAGGAGTTCAGGTCCAGGTGCTTTTCTGCTGAAGGGTTACACTGACTTCAGTGTTCCCCAGCCCAGTGCCAGATGAAGTGCTGACTAAAGAGCTCTGCCGACGTTTTTACCTTCACGTTGGGTGTGTAGATGTTTCTTAGAGAAGCCAGGGCTGTAGATAGTCCATCAGTACTGTAACCAATCCACAAGGCTTGGAGATGACTGGAAGAAATTCCGGTCCTTTTACTGAGACCCTAACAGAAATGATATAACAGGAAATCTCTCTATAGAATTAGAAATCCTATTTTAATCTACAACTCAGTATAAAAAGAAATACAATTTGGATTGATAGCTCTACCAAGTATTTTGCATAAGCTTCCAACAAATCATTCAAGCAAGTCAGAGGAGGATCTCTACGATGCATTCACAGGAATAGGTCATAAAGCCTACTAAGCTGCAAGCTTTACCTTGAAAATATGAGCTTTAAGTATATGATGGCCAAGTTCCACAGTTTGTTGGCGGTTTAACTTTCCCTCCTGTCGGGAAAACATGAAAGCCAGTAGAGCATGTCCATTCCTAATAAAAAAGATTAAGAGAGAACCACTTTCATAACTGTATTTCAGTAAATATTCTAACACATCTTTATGCCTGTTATAACAGCTCAACTTTGTCGGACTACTGAAACATACAATCACACCTAAACAAAATTCTTTCCATAATGAAATAACGCAAAATGAAAAACGACAAATTTTGAAGATGAAATACTCTTGGTATTTATTTCTCTGCTGTCCCGTCACAGGGGACCTGTGTCAGCTTTGAAGTGGTTTACATACTGCTCCCTTTTGTGCTCTCAGAGCCAGGAAATGCAGGCATCTCAGACTGAAGCCAATCCTTTTAAAAGCACAAGATCTGAATACTTGTGAAATTTGAGAGAAAATGTGTATTTAGTAATTCTACGCCTACATCAGTGGTGGTCAATGCTCTAGGAACAGTGAGAGTAGCACAACCCTGAGAAAACAAGGTTATCATACACTATTCATTAATCAGACTATACACTGGAACTGGGCAATGAGCCATATGCTAACTGGACTCTTCACTGAGGGGGAAGTTGTGGGAAGGGACTTCTCACCCCATCTTCAGACATTTCTGAACAGAACTTTCGACAATCAGAAGCTCTACTGGGCCCAGACAGCCGCCACTGCTGCTGGGGCAGGTGCTGGGAGTTCCCAGCATGGTGGGATGAGGGCTCCACGAGGCTGCAACCCCCCAGTCCCACCAACAGAACTGGTTCTGTTACAGCCACTTGAAAGCTCAGACAAATCTTGGGATGATAATAATTTTAAATGTCAGCATTGTTTATTCTTTTGTAAAACCCAAAAGCTGTAAACCCCAAAGAACATGGGAAAAAAAAAAAAAGGGGAGCCAACTGTGAGAACATGACGAACAGTAACAGCCACTGTCTCCAACTCAACCAACTCTGGCTCTCCAAGTCACAGAAAGTGACCTGGCACAAACTGAAACAATGCCAGCAGGATCTAATTACAGCACAAAATGTCTCAGTATTTTTATGTTTAAAAAAGCCCAAATGATCTGTTCCCTCTATTCCTGCACTCTACATTACATAGACAAGGTACTGCTGCACGGGATTCTCAACAGTTTTGCTGTATTACTAACACTATAGCACTCTCATTTCTCCATGAAGGTAGCAAAGTCAGATGCAAACTTCTGACTTCTATAGAATCGATTATGCATTGTAAACATCATCTTAAGTCACATTTACCTCTAAATATATAAAAGTTTTTGTTTTGGAAAAAATTAGGTGTACTTGTATTTTAACATCACTCTTTCTTCTCACCAATTGTTGCACTCAAATATACAAAACCTAATTTTGGTTATTTGGACATGAATTACTGCAGTTTTTATTTACCTTGGCTCACATAAGAAGTCAGTATTTTCACCTTCTGCTCTCCAGACAAGCCATTCCCTGAAGGAAGGATGGCAGAACATGCGTGTTTTGTCACGTCTTTTGATCAGAAAACACGAAAGGGCTTCCATCCTCTGGCTGAAGTCTTCCCAGTGTTGTTCACTGTTTATTTGTCCTGCATTAATAGCCTGGAAAATCTGGTCATCTGTCATGGGATGCAGGGATGCCAGTGCCACGTTCAGTATGGGCTGAGCTCGCTCAAAAGCAGAGTTTGTCATGAACTTCATATTGCACTGCAGCAAGTACAGCTCTGACAGAGACACAGGAACAACCTTGTAGCTTGCACTTTTGATTACTAAATGACCTTTTTGGAAAAGATCCAGAGTGAGTTTCAAATAGAGATAAGATCCCAGGCTTCTCATGATCAGGTGGTTACTCACTTTCCCAATAGTAGTTGCATCAGCTTTTCCATTTAAAGACATGTTGTTTATAATTTCCTGACTGTTATTAATTCTGTACTGAATATAAGCATTCAAATCACTGTGAATTCCTTTGTTGTCTGGAAAATTGTCCAGGGATATTGCGGTAAATGGTAGTGAACTTACTACTTCCTGTGGGGGGGGGGGGGAAGGAAAAAAAAACAGACCAAAGACATTACAGTATTCCAGCACTGAGAACTCAACGATGCGTCTCTGCTGCATTTCCCTTCTGTAGTGAGTACCCAGATTAAAAAGGAATTCAGTATCTCTGAATGGTTTTGCAAATATTGCCCCCTCATAAGAGGTAGAACAGTATTTCTACATTTTATCATTTTTCATAAGAATGTCTCAAATATTTCACTGACCAAACTCAACAACTGAAGGAGATGAGAAATGACCACTTCAGAGTTAAGGAAATGGAAAACAGTTACTAGAATTGGACCCTAAGACAGGCCAGGGAAAGGGGGAGGCAAAAGAATGATCTATTAGGCAGGAATGTTTGAATTAAGAAGTATCACAAATGACAAGAGAGAAAAGACTCCCCTTATCATTTCACCTTCCAGTAACAACGTACCAGAAAGGTGCCGTGCACGCATCCCCAGCCCCATGTGCCTGAAGGCAAGTGCCAAGTACAGCACAGACACTTCAGCAGGTTCACCTGAACACACTTTCATGTTTCTGTTACACAGAACACTTTCATTTTTATGTAAATAAGATCCAAAAGACCTTTATTTAAAAGAAACACTTCTGCAACTTCTAACTTAAACTTCATACGTAAAGCAAAACTTCTAAAGTTTTACTTTAAAATTTCTAAAATTAAAGTTTGAGAACCAGAAACTTCTTACATAGAGTCATATATTAGAAAGGTTTAACAAACATCTCCAGACTTTCACAATGCAAAAACGAACTCTATTACACGTTATGTAATTAAATGGATTTCAAAAAGCTGCACTTTCAGACTAGTGAGATGTTTTAAGCAAAGCCACACTTCTCCAGTCTCCAGGGAAAGAATAGTCTCTGCTACAAAAAATCCACCTTAAACGCAAAAATTTAGTTGAGAAATAAACTCTTCAGCCAGTTAAACACTCTGAGTGCTGGTGGCAAGCAGGCAGAGAAGAAATAAACTCTTGGAGGCTGTACTGAAGCACACCTGCACCTTAACACTGCACTCCTGAGGTACAAGGGAACAGACTCAAATTTCATCATTTCTTGTATTATCAAGTCTACTGACAGATGCAATAAAGTGATTCACAATGCAAAAGGCCTCCAATATTTTATCTGTGCCCTGCAAATAAACATATAACAAAAGAAGGAAGGAAAAAATCCAAGAGAATTTGAGTTCCTCTAAACCCAGTATTTTTCATAATAATGCAGCTGCACCAATATAAATGATCATTTGGTCTTTGAGGGTAAGAGAAGTGTTAAAAGTTGTTTTTACCTGAAAATTAGTTCTTACAGTCACAATGAGCTTCAGCCAGGGAGGAAACTTACAGATTATACTTGTGATAAATGAAGAAATTGTGTCACCATAATCAGGTTTATGAAATTCAGCATCATTTAAACCATCTATCAAAATTATGCAGTCCTCCTCAGGAATCTTCTGCTCTGAAATTTGAAAATTTTAAAGGAAAGGATAAAAACACATTCTCCCATTAAGTGACACATCTTTATCCTCAAATTCTGAATGTCAAGAAACAAAATTGTATCTTTTATGCACACCAATACATCTTATGGCATTTAAGCATTATTTAGGAGATTAAAAACAACATTAGGAGATTAAAAACAGTTTTAACAGGAATGATATGCTCTGTTCATATGTAGGCAAAGCCTCCATTCTGCAGATCAGGTATCTGCTCAAGCTGGCATACGTTGGGAATCAGTGGTTTGCTAGCGTTTTTTTAAATACAAAAATCATGTTGCTACATGCTTTCTTTTACATGCCATTCTTGAGGGAATGGCTGCAGCTGTCTCAGGGGAGGGTTAGGGCGGATATCAGGAGAGGTTCTTCCCCCAGAGGGTGCTGGGCACTGCCCAGGCTCCCCAGGGAATGGTCTGGGCCCCAAGGCTGCCAGAGCTCCAGGAGCGTTTGGACAGCGCTGCCAGGGGTGCACAGGGTGGGATTGTTGGGGTGTCTGGGCAGGGCCAGGAGCTGGACTGATGATCCTGGTGGATCCTTTTCAGCTCAGGAGATTCTGTGACTCTTGGAAACCTGCCACATCCATCTTAAAAGCAAGCAAAACCCACATCCACTTTGCACATGTTTGGGCCCAGAAAATTAAAAAGAGAAAGTATGTGACAAAACTCAAATGCATCTTAAAACAAAATCCTTTAATGTGAATGTGCCAGCCTTAACTTTAAGCTGTCCTTCCGTTTTCTGGCAAAAAAGTAAATGTGAAGTTTCCGCGACCTTTAATACGTTTTGTAGAATTTTAACTAAAACATGAATCAACTGTTCAAAACCCATCTATTATTGTTACAAATAACTAGCACAACTAAGGAAGCCCTTTCTCCACGAATGTTCTGCTTTATTTATTTTTAATACTTTTGTCCACTCTTTATGCAGTTTAGATTCCATTTCCAAGTCACTTCTTGTTTAACATACCTCTCCTGAGGTTTGAAAGTGGTTCCAACACTCCTCTTTTAAAAGCTGCTGCTGGATCCTGGACACAAGACCTCAGGCTCAGCATGCTCTGCAGGTGAGGCTCTTTGATGAGGAGATCTCTGTATGCTGTTAACTGATGTGAGCGGCAAAGCAAAGCTGCCACACTGTGCACAAACTCGGGGACGAGACATGTGTACGTGTTGTCAGCCTGGCAGTAGTGATAAGCAACGACCTGCAGAATTCAAAAATAAAAAGCGTTACCCTTTCAGAATTTTGGTTGGTTACTAGTTAGTGCAGTTATGATAAAGTGTTATTAAATTTCCCTCTCAACTACGAAATCCTTTTCAGTGTTAGATCCCACGCCGTGACAGTCTCTGACAGCCTGGGTCAAACAGGGAGGAAGGCAATGAAATAGGTTTTTGACCTTGCAGGGCATGCAGAGAGGAGAAGAAATCAAAGTGTCAGATTCTGGCAGGAAAACATAACCATTTGAGTTCGTGGCATTTGGATACAGTGGGTAAGCAGCTGATCCACTAAGGAGCACAAGAAAAGTAACCTGAGGGTCTGACTAGGTAACCTAGTAGCTGTAATTTAACAACACTATGTCCCATACTGTAACGACCTAAGAACTAATTTGATCATCATCAGGCAAAAGTAAATGACAGACAGCTATTAAAGACATGCTTATAGAAGCAAATGGAGAAATACGACAACTGGCTTTATTCCGAGTATTCCAAAGCTGTGTATTACTTAAAAGTAAACCAGGACATAACCCGTATTTCTTTGGTGGAAAAAAACCCAAAACAAACCACAAGGAAAACATGGTGTTCACAGTGAATAAAAAGCCTGCACTTCAGTGGTTTTCGTAACACTGCTTCAAACAAATATGTATCACTTTAAAGACTGCAAATGTTAAAGATCTCATGTTTCCCCTACAATTATTCATATAAAATATGCAATTCAGACACTCATTAATTTTACTACTTAGGCAGAAAATAAAACACCTAACATAGTAATCTAATACAAAAATGACATCAGACTCTCAGAGTATGGAAAATAAAATTACTTTCAGACTCAACCTGTATCATAGCATATAGCTGGGTTATACAAGAACCAAGCATTTTTTCTTCCCTGCCTCCCCCTGAATTTTGCTTTTGGAAGGTACACTGAGAGCTCCCTGTAGAGAACATAAAGCCCCTTTGGCAAGGAAAGGATCCCAACCTCCAACACCCACACAAAACTGATGAGAAATTGCTAAGGTAACTCTTTCTAAGACCACGCAGGATTCAGGTGATCACCTGACAGGTACAAGAGGCAGGTAGCTGATTTCACCAGCCAAACAGAGCCATCATGCAGAAGAGGTGACCAGGTGCTGCTCCTCTCTCAGCACTGCCCACTGCCTCCGGGGGGGCTCTGCAAAGCAAACTGACCCCCAGGTTAGAGGGCTCAAACACACTGAACATCTTTTAGGAAGTGAAAATTCACCTTTGAAGCGAGGCGTCTCACAGAATCCCCTGTTTGAGTTTTGTATTCAGGAGTACCAGGACAAGTCAGAGTCTTCATTGTATCGGTGTCACCTGATGGAGAGGCACCCGGGGCTAACTGGCTTAAGGGAATCTCCTGACAGGAATCACCATCTGCTTTTAAAAGGCAACAAATACAAGAGAGATCAAATTTGCTGACAGCAGATTGCTTTCTAGGAAAACACCTCAGATTATCTTACTGCTAGAGTAAAAATTGAAACTGAGCAATACCATTATAAAAGAAGTCTGCAACTAGTCTGATAAATCCAGGCACACATTTGCAACTTTACGATTTTAAAACAACTCAACTGACTTTTAGATCAAAACTATAGAATTACTGAAAGCAAAACCATACTGATATGAAGAGTTTCCTTCAGAAAATTACACATCTAATGCCTCATTTAAACTAGTAGTTACTATATGACTGAACTCTTGGGAAATTTATCATTGTTATTATTAGTAATAATAGTATTTGAAGTGTCAGTTGGGGAAATAGCAGTAATGACAGTCTCACCATTCTTCCAGTTAATGCAGGCACTGGACTGGTCTGGTGACGGGATTCTATGGATCCCAGTAGAAGACAGAAGGGGTTTCTCCATAGCTTTATTCTCACCTCTACAAAAATTCTATGGAAAGCATACACAGCAGGTACACAGCTGGAAAGAAACACTCATTGCTCCCTTTCCAAACTCGTGAGAGACAAAGCTGCTGCAGTCACATCCTCAGAGCATGGGGTACACACTGCCTGACAAGGGGAAGAGATCCTGCACACTACCTCCGTGTTACCACCTGTCTGATGGGCTGAGCCCACATTATCTCATGTTGAAGGTATTTGTCAGAACACAAAATTTTAACTCCTTCCTTTGTTCACTGGAAGAAAAAAATGTTTGCTAAAGACTTGAGAAGGCCTGACTACCTTAAGGCGAAAAAGCAAACATGTGACTCCTGATGTCAGCACACTAACCCAGACCATTACGCAGAAAAGGAACATACTTTTAGGAGATGAACTTGGGCTGTTGGAAGCTATTTGTCTCATGCGACCTCCATGGCAGCTGAGTGCCACCAGCCGTGAAATGACTGCAGTCTTCCCAAATCCCACATTTCCAGTAATGACTGCTCCCCTGTTCTCTGCTGGGTCAGGATTCTGCAGTTTTTCTTCAATGGTGTGAAACAGCCATTCTCTTCCAACAAACACTGAGTCTGTGGTTATGCTTGGCACCTCAAACAACAGTGGCTTCAGCAAAATGTCCTGAGGCTTATATGGGATGAAACGAGCTGGAAAGACGTGTCAGGGAGGAAAGTTTATTAAAAGAAAATTGACATGCAATCAAACAGCACCATTTCAGAAGGTAACATCATTTAGAAGTCTTCTTACTATCAGTCACAATCAGACATTCTAGTGCTTTCATCATGAAAACAATAAAATCTGATTGCCTCAGTTCAGGTTATCTCCATAATTTTTCCATGAATTAAACTGTAGAGGAAATAAGCTACAGGTATAATCTTTTTTTTTTTTTTTTACAACTGAACTCGAGTTAGTAAGTTGTAAGTTGCTATTAAGAATCCAAAATGTTTTCTTAAAAATGCATTAATAATTCTACAAATTGGGAAGTGCCATTTTTCAGTTTAGAGTGAGCTATGTGCTGAGCATCTCAGTGTTAGGTCTTCAAATTTGTAAGGACATTTACAGAGAAACAGAAAAAGGTACAAAGAATAACAATCTTTCTGTTTAAAAAAATCCCTTAAAGTAATATCAAAAAAATTACTACCTTGTTTTACTGTACTTTTCAAGCCACAGGATCAGAAGTTACACCTTTGATTACTTTGATCTATACATTTGGGAAACACCTGACGACTTAGGGAAGAATTTGGATTTGATGGCATAAAATACATTAAAATTTACAGGAATATTCACCAATAAAATGCTCTAAAGATTCATTAGCCAAATGTAATGTTACACAACTTCCGTTTCGGCACGAATCTATGACTGTGAAAAGCCATAAATGGAAGAGGGCAGCCTAGTATCTATATACAATCCTCAAGATCAGTTTTACTAGGAGTTTACTTAAATTTTTCTGCCTTTAGTTGCTATAGGTTGTAACAGATGCGCACGCATTCCATCTCTAAACCACGGCATTGTGCAGGAAAAAGTGTAAGCGAGCATCTTACTGGCAGATGTGCAGAGTGACTTGCCAGGAGCACTCCACAACACCACCGTGGGACAGGGCTGATCACAAAGCTCTCAGCCCCCCACACTCCCAGCTGCTGAAGGACCCTGTGACTGTGCCAGACAGAGGCAGGTGGAAATAGCTCTGCCGTTACCTTCCTGCTGCACTCTTCCGCCAGCGGTGCTGTGCCAAGGTAAGCGAATTGAAGTTCGTAAAGGAGTATTTCTTTGTCCATCCAAATAACTCAAATCTTCCAATTTGGTTGAACTTGTTGCTAGAGTATTAAAGAACTGAAGCTTATTTTTCTCTCAACACAAGTTACAAAGAATGTTATTACTTATTACAGTTCTTCATCCACATGTTACTTACAGAGAAGTTTTTTCTAAACCATGGCAACAAAGTCATTCATGTTGTAACATTTACAAAATGCATTTCAATCAAGTTCACTAAAGATTTAGTTGGGTTTTTCCCTGTTTAAATGGCCTCAATTCTCCCACTGAGACAGCTTCCTTTTTTACTGTGGGAACAACCACATCAGCAAGGTCAGAAGTGTTAGAACAGGTTCAGGTATTACCTGCTAATACACTACCTGTCACCAGGCAGAGTCCTGGAATAACTGATGGACTTCTGAAGTGTTTCTGAAGTCCTGACCTAATCAATATCTACTGGAAACCACAGTAACAGCCCTCCGGATGACAGTTTTAAACAACTTAGGTAATGCTCATCTATTCAGCTCAGAACATAGGCTTTTTTCCTTTTATCCTATAGAGATACTTTCATACTAACAACAGAAAGATTCAAAACAAATGTCCTGTCATTAAGAACACCCCCGGTTTTGACCTCAGGATTTTACCTGCAACAGAGTTTGGACGAGGCATTACTAAAGAGCCAGAAGTCTGAGCGTAAGGAAGGGGACCCTCTCCTGTTGGTACTTCTTTTGGCAAATTCTCAGAAGATCCAATGGCTTCCTCTTCTGCAACTGGTGAACAATTATCTGTTCTTCGATCACGGCTGATGCCTTGGTGTTTTCCAGCTCTGAGACTCCCATCCTTACTCCATTCTAAACTGGATCCACTACGATCATCATTTTCTGATGAACTTGTTGTAGTGGCTGAAAAAGAGGGAAAAAAACCCAAATAAAGTCAGAGAAATATGGTGCAAACATTAGAATTTTCATTCTCAAATGGCATTGTGAAACATAAATGACAAAAAATTCAATGTTGTTCAGAGGTCTGTCTCACCTAAAAAACAATCACATCAGGATGGCAATCAGCCTGTACCCATATACCTGGTAAATTAATCTCGATAGAAACCTTCCAGCAAATGAGCTATTGACTGCTCCCTTCTTAAGCACCCACTACATTTCACTGTCAGAAAGAGCAAACAGGAATAGATGCATGATGGATCAGAACCAGTAGAGTATATGAATAAAATTTTAGATTATACTAAACATACTGATTTATGTTTTTAAAGAGTGCTGCAGTATAAATCAGAGGCTCAAATGAAGGCCTGGGGGGAAAGGGGGCTTTTTCTGCTATGAAAATGTCATATGCTACACAATAAGCAACACAGACCTAGAGATACCCTCAGCTAAAAGGCAGCTAAGACCACTGAGGTGTTTTTGGATGCTGTAGTACAGAACAGAGGTTTCCACTGCTGCAGTGACTCGCTGGATGAGAGACAACGCCAACTGCATTACTCAGTGGGATTCAAACGTTCCAGTTTGGTCGCTGAGGGTTATCAGTGTGTCTGTACTTGTCTGAGATTGTATTTAATCAAGGCCTCCTGAAATAATGTGAAGACTTTATACTCCTAAAGACCTACTTGAATAATGTTTGATAAAACTATGCTAACCTCCTTGGATGAAGAAGCAAGCCGAAAACAGTCCAAAAAGGAACAGAAGCTGCTGAGGCAGATCGCAGTCCCTTTCAGCTGAAAGCCAAGAGTTAGAGAGGAAAACTCTCTCCTCTCCCCTCCCAACCGGCAGAAACCGCCAGTCTGGAGAAGAAAAAGTATGTAAACATCTAACTGCAAGGTCAGGCAGGCTGCTCTGAAGAGTTCCCCTGGCTTCTCTCTCCCTTTGCAGTTTAAAGGTACAAACTGCATTCTAGAGATCAAGCCGGCGATGGGGAATACAGTATTGTCATAGAATCACCCCAAGACACCCAATTAGGAACACTTTGCAGATACATACTTTTTTGTATGACTAATACTGAAACTACTCTGTTTAATTTACAAGTTTTTCAATTACTTACATTAAATTCTCACAAAATAACTGAAAACAAATATTTATTAAAGGTTAAGGCAACACTCAATGCATTTTGAACATTTTAATGCAACAGAGGAAAATACAAAATAGGACGAAAGGGCATCAGGATCAAAAAATCCATAAAATTTTTTAAAACCCCCCAAAAAACCAAAAAACCAGCCAAAAACCAAACCAAACAAAACAAAAACAAACACCAAATAAAGAAACAAAAAAACAAACCAAAAACCAAACAATACCAGTTCCACCTATAATACTTGTGTGAACTCTGGGTCCTTCCCAGGCTACCAATTTAAAAGTTAAAGTCATATTTGTGGCTATTCTACACTCAACTGGCCTATTCTTTAAGGAAAACATTCCAGTATACTGGACTGTTAACAAAACGCAGCCACAGGGGTGGCTCCTGCAATGCTGAGCCTGGTCTGGTCAAGAAAGGACCAACTGTTCTTCCACATCACCTGCACTGAAACTTCAGCCTTGCAGGATGGAGAGGTACTTGTACAATTCTGCATTCCTCCAGCTTAGCCTCACATTTATAGGAAATAGAAGATTGGATGCTTCAATTCAACAGCTCATATTCTTAGAAATACCAATAATATGACATACAATTTAGAGGCAGTAGAAGAAAAAACCCCAACTTTCCAGGCACTCCATTAATCTTTGCACACACTTGGACTGTACTTCCATATGACAAATTTATTTCATTTTTATTGTTGTGTCAAAAAAATCTGGCTCCTCCTGAAGTATGAAATCTTTAGAACTTCGACTCCTCTTGGAGTGAAATGCAGCACCAGGAAACCTGGCTGCTCAAGATTTCCATCCTGACACAGCAGCAAGGATCCAGCAAAGCTTTTATTCTGGCCAGCAGCCCAATCTTTTCTCCTACTTAGCTCCTTGCTGAAGATTAAAACCTGCCTTTACTACTATTACGTCAAACTCAATAGAAGCAAAGAAGAATTCAGCTACAGCAGTGAAACACTGGAAAACTAAAGGAAATCTGAACTGTAAGTAAAAAAGAGGAAAAGGGAGAAAAGACCGATTTCCCACCAGTCTGCTGGTCCGGAAAACATAGTGGGAGTAGAAATACAAAGGCGGCCCACATCAGTAGCATGAAAGAGCAAAATATTTTCACAGCTGGATGAACTGTCAATGACATTAGAAAACATACACTTCCTAAATGTTATTTGAAATGCGCATGTGCTAATAACAAATTTGAATGCACAGACATACTTGTATATAAAACCCAAAAGCATAGGTCACTTATCAGAAAGGGGCCTCTTCTTTCCCTTCTTGGTTTCACGCCTTTATACATGTAAGGGGTGCTGCCATGGGTAGCCAAGAGACAGGGGATGTTTAAATTCTCCCAGAATTTGAGACATGAACAGCAGCTCTGCAGAGGAGCAGCAGATGATTTCCACATGGTCCCACAGCCATGAATCACACGTATGTGACTGAAGGAGCCACCAGCAAGTTCCCCCTGCTCCTACATGCATACACTCATCCTTCCTTTTAAGTAGTTCAATAAGCAACTTTTATCACTGTTCTAAAATAATTTGTTTAAAATACTGGTACTTACAAGGTTGTACAATAATGATGCTGTCATGCCAGTACACTATTTTAAACAAACATGAGGCCATTCTGACCTTATTTAGAACATGGCTATACTCTTCATTTCAAGCTTGTCGAGCATAGCTAGTATATTCCTATCAGTATCTACACTTGTGCTCTTTTTCGAAAAGCAACAATTCTGATATATCCTTTCCTTTACATCAAGATGTTCATGCCGTCTCAAAACTAGATCTTACACGAAGTTGATCATGTATCAATCTGACATGGAATGAGTACACAAAATAATTTTCTTCAACTGAAATACTGAAGTTTTTTATATAAGAGTTTTGACCCATGACAAACAATGCCTCTTAGGGTAACTGATCAGTAAAAATGATTTATATGCAGCTAGTTGGTACAAGGTGCCTGTAACAGTTGAGCTATGAGGGTGGCTGCCTCCCATGGTCACTGACTCCCCACACGAGATGCATATATATCCTCAACTCAGCCATCTTTCAGCGGAGGATCACACAATTTCATCTCTTCCACAATGCCTCACTTTAGCTCCATTTTCATGCCAATTACTCAAAAGTCTGCACTTTCTTTAAAGAGTTTGATTTAGGCTATTCTCAGAAGAAATCACATCAATTATTGTTTCCTCAGCTAGAAATTAAATCAACTTAAAGCCCTGCTGTGCTTCCCCATTACGAAAAGCACTGTTAAGGCCTTTAGAGTGGAAAAGAAAAAAGGCATAAGAAAACAAGAAATGGAGAAAAACAGAGGAAATTAATTATTTCAAAGGAAAAAGTGGAGAAATTAGAACTGCACCAGGAAAACAAAAGAAGAGAAATGCACACCTAGCAACAGCAGCTGTTATAGCCAAGAACAGGGCTTCAATATTTCAAAATGGGATCCACAGACAGTGTAAAACCAAACACAGTGACATAAAGCAGCTGCTCAGACTTGCACAATTAAGAGGAAAGTCATTTCTATTACCTGCACCACCAACGAAAATGCTCACCTATAATCCCACTGTCCTTGCTCTCCAGGGTGGAGCTGGGGGTGCTGATGGTGCCGCAGGGACTGCCCTTGTTGGCCGCTGCTTTACCAGCACAGCTGTTGAGGGTTGAGCAAGGGCTGTCGGTGCTGGGCGACGTCGTGCTGCTGGTGAGGGTGGAACAGGGACTCACTCCTTGGCTGGCAACCGCACACTGCCAGGGGAAGAGCAAGAAACACTCACTGCACAGCAGGCACGACACTGCTGGGCTGAAAACTAGACACCTCGAGCTGAGGTAGAATAAGAGCAAAGAGCCCATTTTTCAAGTAAAGACTTCAAGAAATGAAAGCTTTGTCTAGACTGAGACTCTTAATCTTTCATATTACTCTTAAAAAGTGCTGAATTAAAAAGGGAATTTCACAGTTCAGTGAAAGAGTGGCAGTGAGGCAGATTTCTTCTCTATTTAACACTTTAACATTGGATAACCCTCCCCTCCACCTCTTGTGTTTATTCTTTGAGTTGAAAAAACCTAGAACAGCAGTCTTACTCATTTTTCACTATCAGTGTGAAAACCCAAACTGATGCACTAAGATTTAGGAGGCCTGGGACTAAAAGTGGAGAGAGTAAGGGGGAGAAACAGAGCTTGGTAGTCACTGTGAAGTTTTAGTCAGCACATGAGTTTCATGTGGATAGTAGCTGCCTGTTTCTCTCCAATCCCTCTATTCCCAATGATAGAGAGGACTGTCTGATTGAAGTGAACTTCTCAGGAAGAAACAAACACACCCCTCTCCCCAGGCATGCTCCCATTTCAACAAAATGCTGGCCTTCTCCATTCTTGGAAACCACTGAAAAGAGAAGGCAAAAATTTCCTCCTAGATACTAAAAGCAGAGAGAATTCTAGAAGCTATTCACGTTCATAGTAGATTAGATTTAACCTGCAGAAATGATGAGAAGTCTATTCAGTTTGTGTATTTTGAAATTGTGAATTGATCTTGAATTCTTGAAAACAAATACTTGTTAAAATCCAATTCTATTACTATATCTCTATTAAAATGGATGGTATTTGGGTAGGTATCAAGAAACTGCAACTAGCATATAGAGGAAATAACACCAGTCCTCTCTGAAACAGGATGAACATTAAATATATTATATTCCATTATCCTACCATAACTTCGCTTTTCTCTTCCATGTGAGCAGAAGTTGGGATCCCTTCCCCCAGTAAAAACCCCAATCTTGTCATCAATTCTTGTGCTGCAGGAGAACAGCTTGAGTCTTTGTCAGGCTTTGCTTTGGATTGGGAGGAAAAAAGTTGAAGGTTAGAGTCTTGTATTTGGAAACTGTTAAAAGTGGTAGAAAAAGTACAACCAAATTGTCCATCAGATTTTTAATTGCTGGTGGGTCTTGGATCCTCTGCATAACTGCACAGGAGGAAAAACCCACCTGCCAGTCAAACCAGAAATGTTTAAGTGCAATCAGTTCATCACTGGATTGATGAGCGACATAACACAGTGATTCTCCTAACAGCAGTATTAAGCTCAATGCTATCAAAGCTTAGTGGCAAGCTGAAATTCTATTTCTGTCATATAAAAACATGAAGAGTAGAGGTTAATAACACAGATGTTTTGTAATCTCACAGTTAACACTAGAACTAGTACCATACATTTTTGTTTTGCTTGCTATGCAAAACATGTTACACCAGTTCTTAAATGTCCCAGCTCTTCTGCTGCAAAGATATTTAATTTTATCAGTACAGTGCTTTGAAATATCTTCTAGCATTCAACAGATGTAACAAGACAAAATTCAAAATGAGGCAACCTGCAACAAAAGCAGCCAAGCACAGCTCTGCCCTGGCACAGGCTCTTAGTAATGTAATCTTGCAAACAAGCATTTCCAGCAATTTTCCTTCTTTGATGCCAGCAGTCTGACATCACCCACCAACCTGTGACCACCTGCTCTGACAGGAACATTTACAGGGCACTTATTTCTTTCATCTACTACTTAAAAAAAAAAAANAAAAAAAAAAAAAAAAAAAAAAAAATAGGCTCATCCCATCCTCAGGTATAAATAGCTAATTAAACAAGGAGCATCATCCTACCACTTGGAGAAGTAGCTTCCAGCAGGAGCTCTTATCCCCAGAACTGCCAAGGGGGACACCAAGGAGCAGCTGCACGGCCACTTCCCAGCCAGCACACTGGGGCTACCGGTGCCACCACCCACTGCTGGGAGCCAGCAAAAACACCCAAACAGTTCTGGCACTTCAACTTTTGGACATGTTGTGCAACAAACAATTCCCAATTGCTACAGAGTGCCTCAGCAGGCAAGAAAAGTAGGTGCCCAGACTTAGGGAAGAATTTTAGGAGAGGAGAGACAAGGCCCTCAGCTGCAGCACCTTCTTCACCATCACTGAGAGGAGCTGGGGCGAGGGAGGAACACACAAAAAAACCCAGCTGAACTGTCCCCTGCCCTTCCCTTCACGGTGTCACTGAGCCAGATCAGCGTCAGGACAACCTTTACTCCTCGTGAGGAGCATGCAGTCTCTAACCATGCAAGACACAGCTGACACTCAATGGTACCTGCAAACAGCACATTTTCCCCCAGGCTGCAGACTGGAAGAAAACCACAAAATAACAACTGTAACTGAACAGCCTGACCATAAACACTACTTCAACAATGGCTCAATTTTATGAGTGACATAAACCCCAATGTTTGCAAACACGCATAGTTTACTAGTCAACCCTCTGTCTTTATTTCACTCCAGCTCAATGCCTACTTGAATGCATGTATTTCTTAATTTTGTGGACAACTTAAGGTTTTACTCTGCAAGATTGATTCTCACTTAATACCAAAAGAAGGAAGTCTGTGAAAGTAGATAGCAAAAGTTTATCTCAGAATTTTCACAAATTGGCAGGCCTTCAAATATATGCCTGGAAAATGTATTTTCTTTTAAAAAAAGCAATTTTAAAGATTAAATTTATCTTTAAGTCACAATCCTGGAAACTACAGTTTGTGAAATCAACATATTCATTCTTCTCTCAAAATTACAAAAAAAATTATTATTATTACTAAAAAAATTTATAATAGCTGACAAGTAAATATATCTGAGTGAATTACAATATCTGAGGCATATTACCTAACATATACATATTACAATATGTTAGGCATATTACCAAATTCAGTCTGTAACAGAGACCAAAGCTAAGAGCCCAAGGTGTTCAACCCAGCATGCACTGTTCGACCCTTAAACAGCAGAAACTGGTGCTGATCTCCAGCAGCCTCAGCCTCACCATCTGAGAGCACAGCTCTGTGAGAGGAGGAACATCACAACATGGTCACCTTCTGATTAGGGGACAAAGACTACATACTCTCCCAGCTGGACCTAGAACTTTAATGCCAGCACTGGCATTAGATGGCTGTGAAGACGAAGGCACAAGAGCGACCAGGGTAACTATACCATATAAAGTAGATAGTGAAAACAATTTCAAATAGTTCTATTTTTGCTATTAAGCATCTTTGTTTTAGAAAGAAAACATTGACTTTTTAAACTGTAGTTTCCTTTAAAATTGAAACAAAACGAAAACAAAAGATTTTCACCTGGAACATCATCAGTTATATCCACTGACCTTAAGGAGGTTAGTTAAACTGAGAAATTATTCTAAAAATACATGACATATACTGGCGTACGTGTCATGACATTCACTGTAACAGCCACCGTCTGTCACGCACTATTCAGATTTAACCAACATTAAACTTTCCAAGAATGTCAATTAACTCTAGAGAGGTGGCTTCCCCCAGCTTTGCCAACACAGGAGTTAACTGTTACTGCCTTAGTCAGCAAACTTTTACAAAATTTCTATAATGAAGCACTGCAAGGAATCCAAAGCTACATTTGAGTCAATTTATAATAAAAAACAAGTTCAGAAAAACGCCAGAAAGCCTTTTCTCTACGTGGCAGTCAACGACACCAGGACATCACTTTGCCTGCAGTGCATGACCAGCCCCAGGAACTGAGACAACACTCAAGAAAGTGTAGGCACAAGGGCAAGCAGCTCCTCCTTGCAAAGCCCTGTTGCCAGTACAGCATGCTGTGTGCAGCAGCAGTGGCGCTGATGTGGCAGCAGAGCCAAGCAGACACTCACCACTGGCACTGGGCTCTCGCGGCTCCGACCCCTTCCGCAGGGCCAGGGCTGCCTCACCCGGCACCCTGGGGCTTTCCACATACTTGGGCTTCCTGACCGGACCTGCAATGGGAACAAGATGAGCGTATCTAACTCTTTCCAGATGGACCTCAAGTTTCCTATGTCCCATATCTATTCTCTGTGATGTAAAGAAAGCAGAGAAATACTTCTTCCACACACAGCTCCTATCACAAAGGTAAGTCAGCTGCTGCACTTCCACTCTCATGAGAAACACATGCTCCAGGCTCTTCAGAACACGAAGTCTGCTAGAAAACAAACCCAATGTGTGTGGTGTGTAAGCTGCATACTGCATGTAACCCCAGTGGCTGGTCTCCCTCCTCTTCTCAGTGCTGATGTGTAACTCAGGACTACACCTCAGGCTCTCAACTGTGCCTCCTCCTGCCCTGCACTTCCCACGCTAACAGACCAAAACCCCTTCAGGGAGCACTGCAGAGGGACTGCGGCAACTGTCCCACACTGCCCTTGATAAAAGGGGCTTTCCCCTTCCTCAGTTTGGGTCTTCAAAAAGCATCCTTTTCCTTGGTTCAGAATTCAAGGGCACAACAAACCTCTCTCACACTTTGTTTATTAAAACCCCACCCTATATTTAGGCTGTGGTGCTTCAGCCACATTAAGCACCCCATGTTTCCTTTTGGCAGCAGCCTCAGATGCTACAATAAGTCTCTGAAAACAACACTGATATCTTGCTCATTTTCCTGAGCACTTTAAGACTCATGACTGCTTTTAAAGGCAAGTTGCATCTATCCTCTGCAGCCTCAGGCTCCCACGGTCACACTCTCACAGAGCTGTGAAGGCCTGGCCACCCCATTGCAGGGTAACACACATCATCTGCCCAGAACGATCTGGCTGCACCCATCTGCTTTTTCAGATTTCCACCTAGAAGTGCAATATGGGAACATGGTGACACCCTAATTTCTTAGCTGAGAAATACTGGGCAGGAAGTCTCAGTCCTACATGAACACATATTTGTATCTCTAGTAGAGATTCTTGAGTCGGTTTCACTTTTTACACCAACAGCTCAGCACCAACACCAGAGGGGGCTCTTCCAGCACTACTGTCTAACGAAAATAAGGGGCATTGGCTCTGGTGAAAGCAGCTAAAAACACATTCCTTTGAAACAAAATCACATTCTTTAATGAGACAACAGTCCACACCTTTCAGAAGTATAATCAAACATATCAAAGTTGGACAACAAAAAGCACTCATTCTAAAAGAACCAAAAAAACCACGTAGCAGTCGTAAAATTAGATCAGCACGGAAAGATCTTCAGGATGTATTTTTAACACTCATGCTTTAAGCTGTGGAGGAGACCCTTTACTGAATTTTGTTCCTCACAAACTGCTGTGGAAGTGACTTACAGTAACTGCAAACCTGATATACAACATTGCAACAAGTAGGAGAATTCATGGTAAGTTTATTTTCATGCACTAATCCAGAACAGGACACATGAATTAATCCTTGGATGAAAAGGACCCATTTAAATGTGAACTGCATCTGCAGAACAGCAGCTCTTTTCCAGAAGTGTAAGATGGCTGAATCAGGTCTGACAGAAGGTTCATCTGGGACAGGGCTTTATCAGCAGAGGAAATTGCAGAGGAATCTAAGTAAGGGAAAACACACTCCCTGCTATGCTCTTGTGACTGCTGCTGCCTCGTGTCCTGAGGCAGAAGCAGCCACTCTTTAAGAGTTCTAGACGGATTTTTCTGCCAAGAACTAACCCCAGCTTTTCTCTGACACCCTGCAACATCAGCAGGTGAACACAGTAACTGCAATGTCTCCTCTTCGCTACAATTGCCTTTCTTCCAGGCGGACAAATACCACTTCAGTCTATTACCATGACTTCTCCTTCAGTGCCATTCCACAATGACAGTCATTCCTGCAGCCTGTTGTAGCTCTGTCCTAAATCTAGTGCAGATACTTAAACCAGAGTTACATCAGTCTTCTCCCAAGGAGGAGAAACTACAGATTTATGCAGTTCCATAACAATACTTTTTAAAAGTCATCTACTGCTTTGCTAGTAATTCTTAATGCTTTTTTGACTGCAGAAGAGCTGATTTGTCAGAAGATCGCTGTAACTTGTGCATCTCCATCCTTTCTCTCCCATCAGCACTAAGTGGATCTGTAGCTGTACTGATCCAGGGATTGTCTGATGCAGGACCTTGGAGCTGGGACAGCTTAGCGCACGCAGGAGGAACACCACCCAGGGCTCCCAAGGGTAGGGCACAGAACTGCAGCCTGAGATGAAACCAGTTCTCTGACCTAGTCTCATCACAAGAATCAGGTATGAGGATTAATCTGCTTATTAATTAGAAGTTTTAATTGAAGTTTAACTTCAAAACTTACTAAAGTTCTGTTGTACATTTATGCAAGACTCTCCCAGCAGTCACCTCTGGCATTCACTGATGGAAATTAATTGATTTCAAAGGAAACCTTTTTCTGTTAAGCATTATTGTATCATTACTTAAGGAAAGCAGTGTTTTTTTCAAGTGCAGCAGCAGTAGCATCTTTCATTCATATCTTAAACTCCACAACCCATTTCTTTGGAACATCCTTTATAAATCAGTATTTTCATTATTTTAGTTGAACCTCCTAAATCAGACTACAACTATTACCCCTGTAAGACAACAAATACTGGTTTAGCTGCACACCTGTAAGATAACCAATCCAAACAATGTTCATTCTAGCTTTGTAGTAGAAGAAACTCAACTGAGAGGACTGAAATTAGAATTTTGTTCTACCATTGTTAGACAACTTCATCACTATAGCCCAACTTCAGAACACTACTTTAGCCTCCTGTGAAGTCCTTTCTTTCACTCATCATATCCTGAAAGATCTATAACTTGCTGTCACGCTAGCAAAACAGAGAGCTTTGAAATCAGGACATTAGTATAATCTTGTTACTACCCCTGCCCCAGATACTAGACAGCTAATTTATATTAAATCATCTTCCATTAGCTAGAGTTTGGTGAAAGTCAAAGGAATAGCACAATGTTTCTGTCAGCCTCCTATCATCTGGTTAGGTCTTTGTAAAAAATAATGACACATAAATGCTAATGCATTCCCAGCACTGTAAAATCTTAGGAAATCTCTTCCCTTGGCTGTGGGTCACAGGGGAATGACTTCACAGTCATTGTGAATATGGCTTTTCAGTCACGACTCAGCGACTGTTCAGCATTTTCTGCGCTGACAAAGCCCAGCTTTTGACACTCTGTTCCCAGATCTTCTAAACTCAAACCTGTTGAGTGTCCCCACAGGCAACAGGAACATGGGCAGTTTCACTTGCCTCCTGTCCTGATCCAAGTGAACCCAAGTGATGCCAGTGCGCTGGAATGATTTCTATGCACAGAATGCTGATAAAAGGAGCCCCATATTTAGCCTGGCTCCCACACCAGTGGGTAGGCACCACTGAGGACACAACCGCTGAAAATTAACAACTTTCTTGTCACTTCCACAGCAATTTATCTATTAACACATTTGTGTATGGAGATACAAGTGAAATAAATGAACTGTAAAAGCCACAAACAACACTCAGTCTTACACAGTCACTAACACATGCACAAACAAAGGTTTTTGCAGCAGTTCTCTACCTGATATACTAACCATAAATAACCAGGTTTAATCATATTCAGACACTTCAATGTAAGTATCTGCAACACCAATTAGAATAATTTTTTGCCACATGAAATAATACATTCTATTTAATAACCAATTACTTTTTAAAACTGGAAACATGCACTGCTCTTGTTCTTGTTGCAAAAGTTTAATATGATTTTACTATGTTATTTTATGCAACATCTATCAATAACTGAGTTAACATATTATAAAGATTTTAGTTGCTCATTCTTTCATTTTACCTGGAGACTTCTTGTTTGCTCTTGCCTGCATCAGACAGGACTGGCGCGGCAGCAGAGGCGAGGACGGCAGTGACATTGAGACTCCTTTGGCCAAGTTTGTTCTGTAAGTGTCCTGGGAGCCTGACTGCTCGCCAGTGGGGAAATCTGCATTGTGGCCAGATGTTGCTGCAACCTGTGAGGCATTCTCTGGGCAGCAGTCACCTGCTAAAAATAAAATTTTGTCATCTATTAGGTGATGTGCCAAAATAAACAGCCTAGAGTTGCATTGAAAAATAAGTATTTAACACAGGAAAACATTTGCCAGCAACAATTGAGCATGACTTGCCCTACTGTGCCACCTCCACTGCAGAATCCAGATAACCACTGGGAAAGTGTAAATACACAAGTAAGCAACATTTTAATTTAATGTAATAAAGGCAAAAAGGGGGAAGAAAAACCTCACTTCCAACATAGTCAGCGCTTTTCAGATTTCATCCTTACGGTTAACATCAAGTTTCCTATGAAGACAGAAGTATTTTTCAAACTAAAAATGTGTTTTAGCATCACTGTAAAAGCCTGAAAGTCAGGACCACCTGAAATACTGTTTAGTGAACCAGTTAAAGGAGGGTTGGGTTACCCCTTACATGCAATGAAAAGGTGGATTACTATTAGGTATACCCAGAGATAGGCAGTCTAAGATTTGTTTTTCCACTTTCAGTGGGAATAAAGAGGCTAAGGATTTTCTCTGTTCTTTTGAAAATTAAACTTCTACAACAGCTGATTTAAACAGAGATTTAACATTGGTGATATTATTCTTTATTTTTCGATACAGAATATGTGAGTTTGCTTCAAAAGCTGTTGAAAAACACAGTAGAATGGTAATGCAGCTAAATATAACTAGAAAATACTGGAATTCCTGTTAACAGCTTTTTACTAGATACATATCCAGGCTGTCGTCTGGAATTTCTAAGTATTCCAGGTGGACTGCTGAGGGGTCAGGGGTGCAAAAGGGTTGACACATCTACCTGCAACTCCTTAATTTCTGTTTTCCCTTTTATGATGGCACAATTGTGTAATTCATTGCATTCTTAGTAGACTTTCGAATTTTGAATTAATTTATCCTTCTCTACTGTATATGAAACATTACAACATGGAAGAGAGCTGGGTGAAGCTAAATAGCTCTAGTTAGCAAGTTTCGAGTATTTGATCATGACAGTAACAGGAAACATATTTTAGTCAGTATACAGAGACACTACTGCATCTTAGCAATTTTTGTTCCAGCAGTACTCTGGTTTTTCTTTTTCCTGATGCTGTGGAGAACAGGCTTCCATGACTCACATTCTGAGAGTAGTATGACTTAAAAGGCAAAAATCTAAAATGTGTACCACAGAAATTCCCCTTTTCAACTTCATTTCCTAATTTTACAATAAGCCTTTGCGCACTACCACTCATCTCCCCATGGTGTTCAGACAAAACAGCTCTTTGGAGCAAAACCCACACCTTGGGAAAACCTAACTGTACTGGCTTCAGCCTAAGGGTGTTGTATCCTCAGTGATGGTGAATGTGTTTGAGCAGTGCTGTGTTCTGCTGAAGCAGGAAAACTCCTGTTGTAAGCGTAAAATGGCTATGATACTATGGAATAGCAGACAGACAAGTATAATTCCAAGAAAGGAGGAATGGCAACCTGCTCCTCCAGGCCCTTTCTAAAAATCCGTTAACTCAAGGTAACAGACCAACGCCACACCTGGGAGCTCAGAAGCCATGCATACCAGGAACAGCAGGGAGTCACCAGAGCACGCACACCACAGTCCCTGCAATGCTGCCCGGGCCACAGGCGCAGACCGGCCCTTCCACAGCGCTCCCCGACGGCTCAAGGGCAGCTCCGGCGGAAGCCTGGCACAGCCCGTCCCTCGCAGCGCCGGCCAAGGCTCCCCTTTGCTCAGCACGCAGGGGCAGGGCAGCAGGGCCAGCTCCGTGCCCGGGCAGGCTGCCAGGGCTCCGTGGGGACACCGCGGTGGCCCCACCTCAGCGAGGGGCCCGGGGCCCAGTGCAGAGCCCAGCCCGCAGCACCGCGGACGGGCCCACAGACGCGCGGCGTCCATACGTCCATGAGGAACCTCATCTGTGGCTGTCTCCAGAACAATCACGTGTGGGATAATGAGGGGTGCCAAGCTTTTTACATGCTTAGATCATCCTTTCCTAAATCTCTAAGTCTATCCTGTAGATTTTATTTATCCTAATCCTGCGCTTTCTATTTTGTGTAAATTGGACTGATGACCGATCTCCACATTTCATCCAAATAACAGGAAAATTCCCATAACATACCTGGATCTACACATGACAAGACAAACCCAAAATTACCAAGCTTGTGGGATCCACTCGGTAATAGATTATGCTTCCTACACAGCAATTTAACATTAGGGAAACAACACTAGAAAAATGCATGAGAAATACCTGTCAAAATACAGTTTATTACAATGTCCAGATACTAGCAGATGCCACACACTGATAAACACAAAACCCCAAAATTACTTGTTACTAACTTAAAGGTTAGTAATTTTAAATATTTTAGTTAACATAACAGTACTTTAAAATTACATGACATTGCTTGGTATCTATCAGAGCATAAAACCGTCTATGTCAGTTCCAGAGTGGCAGGAAGACAACCTCTCACGAGTATTTTAGTGTCAAACACATAAAGGAAGGTCCTGTGAAACCACAGTTTCATTTTTTTAAAACCTCTGAGATGTACATTTTCCACTGCCAAGCAGCCTCTGGACAAAAACCTTTCCTAAGCATCAATCAACACTGGAGTTCTTACTCAGTGATCAAAGTAACCACAGAAGTAACTTAAAAGCTTTGAAAACCACACACAAGAAACTTGGAGAATGAAAATCAAATCCCAGTTTAGCTGCACCTAAGGATGCAACTGAATGCCATAATCTGATTAACAAACGACTTTTTTTCCCTTTAAGATACAAAAAGATACAAGGATGGCTGACTACAGTAATGATTTTGTAGAGCTTAATATTTTAAAAGAGAACTTGAAGATTAAACTAATCCTATTGAATAGGGAGGATAACTAAAATGGAAACCTTCACATCTGTCTATATCAGTATTAAACACAATAAAATGCATCTAATTCTTCATTCAATGTAAGCTGCTTGGAAACCAGAAGAATGCCAACCACATTACCAAAATGCATGTAAACTGAGTTTGATGCAGATGTGGGAATTCAGATCATTTTAACATGAAGGAATAGGACCACAACCTTTACAACAGTGAGAGCTAAAATGAACATGCAGCTTTCTTGATCCTGGATATTGAGAGCAGCCGCAGAGCAAACTCTGCTGCATGGATTCCCTCAACAGGCCCTTCTAAGATAGCCTGTTTTGTCTTCCTCTCCCCTAACCTTTCTAAAGCAAAACAAGACTCTCAACCCACTTTAGAAAAATATCTGATATAAAATCGTGCTACAACAAAAGAAATCTTAAATTCTGCAGTTCTGCTTAAGACGTTTTAATAAGAAAAAAAATGCCAACACTGCAGGAAGCTGTTGCTGACCAAGGCTCCCTGTGAGCCCCACAGAGTGAAGGGCACCACCACATCCAACACTCTGGTGTGCTTACATGTTATCACTGACAGTCTTAAATTCCATTCTGCTTCACAGGATGTGTTTCACCCTACCAAATATTAAGAAAAGATGCGACCTTACAGACAAGTTCAGAAGGAAATGACATGTGGGAAAAAGAAAACAGTTTTAAGAACAAGGAAAGCCATCCAAACTGGAAAGCCCCTTCCAGAGCAAGGCATCTCTATGTCTAAGTAGTAAGAAACTGTTTAAGGATTACCAAACCCAGTGGGTTTGATATTCTTTCAACAGAACTGACAGGCAAGTGTACACAGAACTCTGTAACATGGCTCACTGACTGAGTATAAGGTGCTTAATTTTTATTGTAAAACACTGAGCACTGCCCTTTAAGGGTTCTGTGTCTTTCAAAACTGAAACACTTACATGTGTGCATGTACTTGTACACACACAGCCAGCCCAGCTTCGGGAGAGGGCAGTCCAGGAGGCTTGGGAGTCCAGTGTCCCAGTCTGCCCAGTCAGGACAAGGCAATCCATTCACATCACTCACTACCAGCACTGACCAGGAGCTGCAAGACCATTCCTGCCAAGTGGAGCCATCCACAGCCAGCCTTCTGGGACAGGATACAGGCTGCTGGCACGGAAAATACACGCATGAGGGAAGAGCAACATTTAATTCTTTTGCTCTTGAGACTCTGGGAAGACCAGAAAAAGAGAGAAACTAGCATGGAACAGGAAGAAAACACATTACAGCCTGAGTAAAGGAAGCAGTGAAGTGCACTGAGTGAGAAACAACCCAGGCAAAATTAGAATAAATGGTTTAAATGGCCAACCTTTGCCAACTCTGCTCACACTTGACATTATTTGGTCACTTTCTGGCATTTATTTCTGCACCCTTTTACTTTATCAGTACACAAAATATTAATGTTTTCCTGTAGCTCTTAAAAAAACTAATCAATTTTTAAAGAAAACAATGAAAAATAGAGGTTATTCAGACCACTGAAGTAATTTGCATATGTGTTTCAAGGGAGGATCTTTTTTTGGGGGGGTGTTTATATGTACATGGGATACATCACTGGAATTAGCTTCTGAAAAGACGTTCACCACATTAAATACTCAGTGCTCAGCAAAAAAACTTAAGCTCTTAAATAACTGACAAGAGCAGCTGAAAGTGGGCAAAGCAACACAAGATAATCAAAAACAGCTCCGTATTTTAAGCATGAAACAATGCTTTTTCTTTTGCAAAATATTTTTAGAGTAACAACAAAAAAGTCAAACTGAAACTTAAAAGTATTCCATTCCAAGTTCAATATTCCAGACAGTGGATGTGTACTTTATGCACCACAAATGCCCTTTGCTCTTAAAATTCAAAGTATAACATCACAGAGAGTTTGGACAGAAAAAGCCAACTGAATTTGCATATTTAGATTTTAAAAAGGCAAAGTTACTTTATTTAATGGCCTTTCAGTTTTCCAGAATGGTACCTGAAGCTTTGATGCTCTCAGCTGGGTTCAGAGTGTATTAGTCAGAAATGCTGAGTGAGATGTAATGCAAGACAAGGGGGTTAAAACCTGCATTTAGCTGACCATGGTCAGCTGGGAATCAAACCTTTACTGCTACAGGCAAGTCATTCTTAAAACACTCAGTTTTAAAATAAAGATTAAATAGTGGCTCTGGGTCTTAAGAAAAGATTATGCTTTTCTGCAAAGCAACTTCACTTTTCTTTGATAGTTGCAATTTAGTTGCCACTAGCAATAAAAACAATAAATAAATAATAAAAAAACACAAACCAAGAAATAATAAAATAAAAAAAACCCCCAAACTCTCAAAACTCAGTAACAGTGAATTTCAGCACTTGATTCCAAGTGCTGCCCCAGTGCTGCACATCAGGCTTGTAACAGGGGCCTTGGCTGAAAGGCAAGGGGGAAAGTAAAACAGGGATGGTGGAACCTCATATGAGTGATCACAGCTCATGCCTTTGAAAGACATTTTACTTATGAAAAAGAATACAAAGTATAATCTCAATTTCTTAATTGTATCTGATGATGTGAATAAAAGAGAGGAAATTCTGAATTCACAGATGTCATCCAACTTGTTCAGTATACAACAGTCCTAAAGGACAGGGCAGACAAACAAAAGTAACTAACGATACGCCAATCTACAACGGAAAATAACGCAGAAGTAAAGCCTCCATTCTATACAGACATTCTAAAGTCTGTACACTCATATTTAAGTCAAAGATACTTACATGAAGATACCTGAATGCAAGAAGGAAACTAATGCAAATGCAAACTAAGTCTCAAAGAGTATTGTAAAAATTGAAGTCTGATCTACCAGATCTGAATCAAATGAGACACAAGAAAGATTTATTAATGTGGACCCTTTTTGCAGACCAAATTTAAAAAATCTTAAAATGCAGGCAATCACTGAAAGTGTGATGCATACAAATCCATAAACACTTCAATAACTTTTATTTCTGAAATCAAAACCACCCATCTTGTTTCTCCAGATTCTCTGTCTTTAAAGCACTACATTGCTATATTCTAAACATTACCTTTTTGTTGACATCATAATCTGTCCCTTGTTATTTGAGCACCACTATTAATATCTAACAAGCCTTGAAGCTGGAAAACCTAAAAGTCCCAACTACTTACCACACTGAATTTATACTGACATCAATGAAGTTTTCAGGCATACCATGTACTACATTTGATGCTCAACTTCTGATGGGATTTAGTGCAGGAAGAACACTGCAAACTAAGCACAATACTGCCATTATTTGTGTTCCTTCAGGCCTGATACTGGGTCAACAGAATGACAATGCTCATGCTACTGTGAAGCCATCTGAAATAACTGAGTACGTTCCGTAGAAACTTAATATACAGAATTTTCTTTTCTTTTTAAATTAAAATACATCACATGTATTTTATACTGAAAGACCTTTTGCTTAGTAAGTTAAAACAAAAAAGTAGATTCTCAAATGCAGGCAAGTTGCTGACTTCGGGATACTTAAAGAAAACAAATGTAATTCTATACTGGAATGCAGCTAGCAGTACAGAAATGCAACAGGAAATACTAATACAAATTTATCTCTGAAGCATTTTTAAGCATTTAAGAATGAGTAGCTCCATAGAGTTTCTAAACAAATCATAATTAAGAAGTATTTTTTGTTTATGTTCTGAAGCTTATTATGTATATTCTTTATACTATCACCTCATCACAGGCACAGACAGGACTTACAGGTAATCTTGTAGAACTTGAACTGTCTTCTGGCTCTGATTGCTTGAACTGTTTCACTAACATACCAAATTTCTATACTATATTAAAATAAAAACAGCCAGCTCCTTTCCAGCTCAGAGGACAGAGGCAGAAGATCTCCTTGTGGTTACAGAGATCAAGTTAAAAACGTCAAGGAAATAAACTGGACAACAAGTAAACCTCAACTATGAAAACACAGGAGAGAGAGCAGAAACACACAATTCTGAGGTAGGTAGAAAGAAACACAGGACAGAAATAGACAAAGAGCTGAGATTACCTTAAATCTAGAAAATAAAGTCCATTAACAAAGCAAAGCAAAAGGCAAAGAGACAGGAAGGAGAATGCGCACCCTCAGCAGAGGTCACAAGGCGAGACAGCTCTGCCACATCTCACTGGAAAGACACCTCCCAGGGAATCTCTACCTGGAAACTTTGGAAGAGTTTAAAGAGATAATATTTATTTGATGACAATAAACTGACAAAGAGGAGAAAGTACCACTTTATACTTTGTTTCTGAGACTGACTAAAAACCTTGAGAAACAAGGGGAAACTGTGGGAGTAACTGCTGTACATTTCCAGCTCAATGTACGTGAGACATGTAAACCCACCAATTACTTTCTGGGACACAAAAATTAATCTTCCTGTTTACCCTCTTCCTTCTTGGTTTCAAACATTCCCCAAATAGTTTTCTGTTACTTTACGGTTACAGGTACAGACTGTGGGTTTTTCCACTCAGGTTCTGTCCTTTACCAAGTATGTACATCACTAAAGCAAGGAAGGACAAGAGAAAAGAAAAATCAACTTACAGATAGTTATTTCCACACAACACAGATAACCATGTCTGAAGGGCTGTAAAGACAGGTTTCTTCATGCTGCAGAAAACCAGAAAAAATCTGGATGCAGAAAAAGTTGTATGTCTGGGTAAAAGAAATTGGTTTGTTTGAAATTTTGTTCATTTGGCACATCTGTTTACCTAAGTAGGATACCAATGACCTTGTCTTCAAAGCCACATTTAGAAATAAGTTCCATAAGTTTTGCCTTCAAAAGCTGTTCTACACATAACTTGCTGCCAACACAGCTCTTTTCACCTGTGTTCACGTATGTTTGCACAAATTGATAATCACATATGTGCATGTTTAAACACACTAATTTTGCTTCATTTAGATTTTACATACCTACCTATCAATGCCTCCCAGCCACATCTAAATAAACCCATTTTAACAAAATTATTGCAGAAGAATTTCAGCTGAAGCAACTGCAGTGTCTGAGTCCAACTATGTACCTCTAATTACTGCTTTTGGTACTGCCTGAAGCATTCTTTTTCCAAAAGTGACATTCCCACGTGACAGCCTTCCACCTGATCAAGGCAGAAGTTATTTCTACAAAGACACTGTACCACCCTTGAGCAGAGCACTTCAATCTCTCTCTCAAAGCATCAACACTAATTCCTGCAACCCTCTTTTTCAAGATAACCATGAATTTAAAAATCTATTAAAAACTACAATCAACATTGTAGCAGCTAGATTTCAAAAATGTTATGCACAGCTTCAGCTCTTAAGACCTTATGTCAGTGTAAATGAGAAATTCTGACATTAAAATCCCCACAAGCTACTGTTAAAAAAAAGTCCTAATTTCTTTCTGTTCTTTAACCTTTTTACACTTTTTAATATTACAGCTGTGCCTGCATTCAATCCAGAAAAAACCACCACCACTCCTACTTGCACTAGTTCCACAAGCCTACCAGCTGTAAAACCCATAAAATAGAGTTAACACACAAACAGGAAGTTCTATTCAGTCAAACAGGAATCATCCCACTCAGATCTAAATTATGCAGACTTCCAGGCATTCCTTTCATGCAACCCATGGGACAACTGGGGTTACTTCAGTTTAAGAATAAATTGTTGCAGTTTAGCTTAAACCCCTTCCAGTTTGACTCCAAATGGTCACGTGGTCAAGGCGCAGCTGCGGCTCATCACCCTGGTGTCCCTCCTACACTGGCTGGGCTGCCCACTATGACCCACAGAGATTTTACTACCTTCTAGCTCCTCAGCATCACTGCTAAACCATGAATATACTGAAAAAAGATCACAGCAGTCTTCTCAGTTGTGTTCGGGGTGGCCCTACGGAGATGCACTGTCTCTTTCTTCCCACATTCAGAAGCTCTGAAAAACCTGAAAACTTTTTCAAAACTTCATAAGCAAAAAATCAAGTCCATGTGCCCACAGAGCTGAGAGAAGTATCTAAATTTACTACTGCATTCCCCTCTCCAACAGGGGTTTGAAGAATGGCCATACCCACATCAACTGTCTTATCTCTCTAGTCAGCTCCCATCGCTGGGGTGCATTGCTACTCTCTTCAGAGAGCAGGAAATTTCAGGCTGTTGTTGCTAGTCCACGTCCAAAGTGCCATGAAGTGGGAAAACTCTACAATCAAAAAAACCCCTCAGTTTCTCACTGTTTTCAGTTTAAAGACCAGGGAAATGAGCAAGCAAAAAACTGCTTTACAAAGACCAAATGTTCTTTGCCTTGCTTCACATCTTTTCTAAAAGTGGAGAAATGTCTTACAGCTGAAAGAATTGGAATGTCCTTTGGAACAACAAAGAAAGCTAATAAACTGGACATAACTTTACAGGAAGTCCTGGATGTAACACAGAACAGAACAAAATGCAGACATCTCTCTTCAAACTTTCCACATCATCTTCAAATAGAAAATAAGCTCAAATCTCTGAAATCCAATGTATAAATTATATACTTTCTTTTAAAAAGCTGCTCCTGAACTCCTCCTTGCTCTAGCTCTCACTGGTCAGGCATTATTCACCAATTTTTCCCAATACTTGGTTTCCATAACATCTAATACATGAAACTCTAGAGTTCTGCTTAAAGAAACAACAAAAAACCCCAAAGAAATAAACAAATCCACCAAACCAAAAAACTTCCCACACTCTAACTCTTCCCTTGCAGCTCAGAAACACAGCAGCATTGCATTTGCAAAAACAGAGAAAAATCCTCTTTTGCACACATTAATCCAGAGAGATGTCATAAGATCCTAAAATAAAAAAAACATGCTTTCTGACCTACAGGAAAAAGACTTTTCCAAGCTTTGGATTTTAATCAAAGCCTGGTCAGAAGCTCCATTCCAAACAGCCCAATTTTCCCTTTGAGCCTAAACCAAATTCCATCTAGTATTTTAAGGAAAAATGTACCAGTGAAAGCCTCACCACAGGAATCTTTAGCCCACTCTGTTTGAACAACCCCAGCTGGTAACTTCAAGTCAGCAGCACACACAAAATTAACAGGATGCCTTTGGCCTTGCTCTGTGATTATTTCTGTGCATCTCTGATGTAGTGTCAACGTTTTTTCTAGTCAGCGTAACTCTCATCATTCAGTCACTTAGAAAGGAACTGTGGCAGACTGCAAACTTCACAAGACCACAAAAATTTTCTGAAGAACAACACACTACCTGCCAGATGAACTCAGAACCAGTTTTTGCAAAAGAATAGTGAAAATACCCTCCCCTTGTAGGACTCAGTGTAACTGTATGGTTTTAAAAGCTGCAATGCAAGACATGTATATAACTTGCTTTCCAAGAAAATAGTATTGTGTTGTTTTAAAAGTTCCAATAAACAAGGATGTGGCAGCTTTATTATGCTCTGTTCTTTATACATTTAAGAAATATTCGGATTTACTTATATTTTACTCTGAGAGTAAGAAGTTGGTGTTGCCAAAGGGCATAAATTTACTCTTATGGATAATTTAGGATCAAACTCATCAGAAAAATCAGAAATGTTAATTAATAGTCTAAAGACTAATAATAGACATTAACAGTCTGAAGTTAAAAATGTAGCTCTGAAAAACATGTAACTTTCACTCAGGTCTTTCCAGCCACTGCAGCAGACTTCAGCACACCTGGCACAGAGCAGGCAGGTTCTTAGCAGTCACCAACACCTGCACATCTACAGCTACTGCTCCTCCTCAACAAGCATTGCTGGGCATGCTCTGCCCTTGAAAACAGCAATGAGAGCTCTTAGTTACCCTTCTTCCTGGAAGGTAATGCAGAGAAGTAGCGGCCTACTAAATTTATGATTAATAGTAAAATAAGTTTTATTTTAAGTAAGATTTGTTGATAATGATTAATTTTACCTTCAAAAAAATCTCTGTAGTTAAAGCAAAAACTGGAACCTAGTAGAAACCTGATAACCAGCTTAATAACTTTGCCACTAATTCAAAAATTTCTTTTTCAAAAGGCATACATAATAAAAATTCTGTTGTCCATAGTACATAACCAGTGTTGAGTTTTTTTATAACATAATGAATAAGCAGTTTAAAGTGCATTTCTGTAGTTGAGGGTTCGGCAGGCCTGGTCCCAGGCCATGTAGGAGCTGGGAGCACAGCACACACAGCCTGCTCTCAGTATTTCTAGGGCAACAACCACGACCAACTGCTCTCACCCATCCTGCCCGCTGGTGATGCAGGAGTAAGTGCACTGGAGCTGCCTTCCAGGCAGGTCCAGGCCCGCAGCTCCTGCTCCCCAGCAGCTCGGGGAGAGGGGCAGGGAGCTGCCCCCGGGACGGGCACTGCTGCACCACAGGATGGACAGTGCTGGCTTTGCAGTGCTCAACTCATTCGGGATATAAAACCTTGCATTAATATTCATACCTGGATCTTTCTTGGTCCCTTTGCCACCCTCTCGGCTCTTTTTTAGAACGGCCTTTAACATTTTAAATGTTACTCCTAGAGAATAACAGAGAGAAACAAAAATAAATGCAATGTCCATTCACACAAGTCAAAACAAAATACAGACAGGATCAATACAAATAAAACAGCAAGGTAATTAGGAGAAACTTTTTGGTAGTCACATTTATTTCTTACAATGTCACTTAGTTAAGCAAAGTACTGAT
This sequence comes from Callaeas wilsoni, assembly GCA_013398955.1. NCBI lineage: Eukaryota > Metazoa > Chordata > Aves > Passeriformes > Callaeidae > Callaeas > Callaeas wilsoni. The sequence continues at coordinate 1,071 of VWPU01018072.1, read as the reverse complement.
GCACAAGGAATGTTTTAATATTTGAAGTAAGCAACTAAGAGTTTGCTGTCTTCTGGTACAGAAAAATAATGCAGCATTCTCCACATTTCACATCCAATTACAGTTACAGGGCTAAACCTGAGTAAGTTGCTGCAAGGCACTCCAGCAAAAATAAACTAAAATCAAGCTCTAACTCCTGACTGGAGTTCGGCAGCCTGACTGGCAGCAATGGGAGCAGCCTGGTGTCAGTTTGGAATGCCAACTGCAAGACTGTACAACAGGGATAACAGCAGGACAAGGTACCACCTCTGTTCTCTCCCCACTCATAGGGGAACAAAGGAAGAAACTCCTCCGTCCCTGCAACACTTTGTGCCTGCCACATGGCACACTTAACAATCAACCTCAAGTGAGCACCAGCTGCCAATTTCAGAGCAGTATTAAGTATAAGACAAATAGATTTGGGCTGATAAACCTGAAAGACAGTTTAGTTGTTTCACATAAGTAACTTCAGTTACAGAGCAAAGAAAACAGAATGAAAGGAATTATGAAGAGTTGTTCTTTCTCAAAAAGCTTTCCGGGAGCATCTATGAATTGTAATTTCATTTTTTTCCCTATTGAAGAATTTAAAAGGTATCTCATTTTAGAAAACCTGCAGTACAGAATATGCAACAAGAAGGGGGGAAAAAAGTAATTTGACTATGCTGTCTTATGTAACAGACTGCCATAAACTCTCCATGAAATCAACTAGAAAAGCAAAAATCTTCCATCCAAAAACTATGGATTCCTCAAAAAGTTCTCTTCGTTGGATGAAATAAAGTGGAGAAAGAGAAATCAGTACAACAGAATTCTTCAGCTCCTATGAATAACCTGAAGCACATACAACCAACACTAACCAGAAGACTGGAAGGTTTCCAGAGCCTGGATCATACTCCACACCCAGCTCTCCGACAGCGTCACACAGGTGACAGCCAGGCACACCAAGGGCTGGTTCCCACCCAGGCAGGAACAGCGCAGGAAGCTGTGCTGAGGGGTGGCACTCCCTGGCACCGCACAGGGGCACAGGGCAGCGGCTCCTGCTCCTGCCGGCACACA